>PTFA01000100.1:2905652-2929078 GCA_003342895.1 Casuarius casuarius | reverse complement strand
CGCCTCCCGCTCGTCCTCGCCCCCGGCGCCCTCCGGCCGCCGCCTCCCGCCTTACCACGTATCCCCCCCACACATAGAGAAAGTTCCCGTCCACCACGGCGCAGTGGCCGCTCCGCTCCTCGGCCACGCAGAACTGCTCCGCGGAGTCTGCCGCCATCTTAGGAGGAGGAGGAGGAAGCGGCTGGCCTGCCTCAGCGCTCGCGTCCCGCCACCGCCTCCTCCGGGAGAGGCTGCGGCTCGCCGCCGGTCGCTCCCCCCCGAGGCGGACGGGAAGCGAGGAGGGTCCAAAGTGTGGGGCGTCACGGGGCGAGGGGCCGCCGCCGCCTCCCCTCGGCGGCGGCTGCCCGGAGCCGCCCGGCGGGGGCAGGAGGGGCCCCCGGCGCGACCCGCTGCCCGGGCTGCCGCTGCGGGGCCTGCACTTGGTGGGGGCGGCCTTCGCAGCCCTCCTGGAAGGGGCTCTCTCCCCAACAAGCAGCCTAATAACTGTGGGTCGTCTGCCATCGCGTCCCAAACTATATATATTTTTCTCCTTATTTGAGGGAGCTCCACTCACCAGTAGTACAGGGTTCATGATACAGTGTTTGCTATATATTGGTCTGCCCTTAAACAGCAGGCTGGAAAAGCAGTAGCCTCTTACACTGCCATGCTAGCGCTTATGCTGTTAGATCAACAACCCAGTCGATTCCAGGTGAACTGTGGGTGCAGTTAGAGCGAATGGAGTTAAAAATAAAATGTACAGCTCTTCGGAAAGGAGGTGCCAGTGGAGCTTGTGGGAAATGAATGCTGCCACCATGTAAAATGACTCCAAAAAGTAATTATAAAGATTATTTTTGTGTTTCTTCCGTTAGAGCTAGAAGGGAGGACGTTAACTAATCCTGACAATGATTGCTAATATTAAAATGAAGAAATGTAATGCTGCTGGTGCATTGGGGTGATGGTTACAAACACAGGAAAAGCATTTGAAAGAGTTAAGAAAAACAGGGTTAACAGCAAATTCTACAGTACAAACATACAGATCAAACAGAGCTACAGTGCGATGTCTCAGAAGGGCTGAGGAGCAACGCAAAGCAGCCTTCGGCTTTTGCCAGTGGAGCACTGAGAGGCATGAAAATGAGATCTCTGTCGTGCTTGGCGTAACAAAATGGTTGCATCGATTCACCTTTGGCAGGAGGCAGAGGTGCCGTCTGATCGCAATCCGCCAGCCTGTCTCGGCACGGCAACCCTGCTCTGCTCCCAAGCCGTGCCGGCGCGTGCCGAGACTCCAGCACTGCGATGTCCGGCAAAGTCATGGCAGACGGCGGAGACAGAGAGCTGGGCATAACTTCCAGAGCAGGAGACAGATGGCTTCGTGGAGCAGGAGTCCACAGCTCACGCTAGAATACTTTTATATCTCCGGTGGGAGGCTCCGGCAATCTAACAAAACCCCACATACAGCAGGATACTGCAGGAGCATGCTTTATATTCCAGGCTTTGGCCATATCTCAAAATAAAACACTTTCCTTTTGTTAGAAGAGGGTGACCTTCCTTTTCCAGGTGAGACGTGAGCTAGATGCCAAAATTAGATTTTCTTTAGAGGAGAATAAGCAGTAATCGTAGCAAACAGGAGATCTGATGTAATCGTTGGGTTCATAATTTGCACCTAAAGATAGCTGCGTGTCTGAAATGGAAAAGGGACCATATTTCCTGCCAAAATGACTGAGACCTGTCAGATGGTGGCTGTTCATCTAAAGAGAGTAGATTCAGCTTCACCCATGAGCTTCCTCCCGAATGAGGAGGACTGACTGTAAACGACTCAGCTGAGAACAGACTATAGAAAATAGTCTTTATTTATTTTTTTCACCTGGCCTTCCATCTCTGCAGCCTCTTTTGGGGGCCATGGGTGCGCATGAAGACACCAGGGGACAGAGATGTGCTTGCTGGCAAAGACAGGCTGGACTGGAAGGCATCCCTGGCTCGCAGTGCTGGGAGATGACAGTCACTGCTCGGGGCGGACCAGCAGCAGAGCTGAGCGTTTACAACCCGCTAAACTCTGCAGCGACAGCGTCGCGGAGGGAGCCCCGCGGGCAGCCGCGGAGCCCAGGGGCCGGGTCGCGGCCTGCGCCCGCCCCGGGGCCGGGCCGGGGCGGTGAGGGGCGGCGCGGCGGCGCTTGGCGCCAACCACCCGCCATGGAGCCGCCGCGGCTGCGGCGCCGCCTGGGCGCCGCGTTCCGGGTGCGCGGGCTGCTGCTGCGCGCGTGAGTAGCGGGGCCGCGACCGGGCACCGGGACCAGGACCTGAACCGGGACCTGAACCGGGCGGGCCGCGGGGGGCGGTGGCTCTCCCCCCCCCGCCCCGCGCGCTCCCCCCTGAGGCGATTTCCCGCCACTCGCGGCGCCATCTATGAGCTGCCTGGGGCCCTCTTGCTCCTGGTGTTTTTCCCCTCAGGATCGTGTTTTGATACCGGTTCCGTTTTGTTTCTGGCGCGAAGGGGATGTGATTATTCCGGCCAGTGTCCTAGTCGTTTTGTTAGCTGGGGGCCCAAGTTCAGGGCTCCTGGCTCCCGCGGCGGAGACGCTGCAAACCAAAGCGCCGTTTTTGGTTGGCCGATGGGTGATGCTGATCATCAAGTTGTTATCTTTAAGTGCTACTCTGCGGTCTAAGGGCAAGGGAAGAATTAAATTCCTAATTCTCACTTTACGTATTATCCTAATTTGCATTTTTATTTGAGTTTCTTTGCCTAGAGAAGGATAGGCTCGGGGGGGGATCTAACTGCAGTCTTCTAGACCTAAAAGATGGTTATGAAGAAGATGGAGGTACTACACAAGGATGCACAGTGTCAGGACAAGAGGCAACAGGCACGAGTTAAAAAAACCCCACAACTATTCACTGAAAGAACCATTAAACATTGGAACAGGTTGCCTGGAGAGGTGGGATCTCCCTCGGTAGAAATATTCAAGACTTGGCTTGACAGGGCCCTGGGTAATGTCATTTAAGGCCATTGCTTCCAACAGAAGGTTGGACCAGATGATCCCAGAGGTCCCTTCCAGTGTGGACTTTCCTCTAATCCTATGAAAAAACAGCTCACATGAGAACAGCTAAGCGCTGGGACAGGACCCAGAGAGGCTGAGATCTCCGTCCTCGGAGACATTCCCAGTTGGGCTGAACAAGGCCCTGAGCAATGTGACCTACCTCCTGAGTCCTGCTCGGAGCAGAAGGCTGGACCAGGTGACCTTCGACGTCCCTTCTAACGTGAATCTTTCTATGCTTCTATGAGAATGAGGTTCTCTCTGCCTGCTACTTAAACGCCATGTTTTTGATTCCTGATGATTTTTTTTGTTTGAGCTAAACTAGTGTGATGTTACACAGTATTGTTTCTACTTTTTTAATCACGAGGCATTTAGTGATTATGTGCACATCTGCCAAGATTATCATAGTTTCTATAAACTTTAGTGAATATTAATTGCTTTTTGAGCTAACTTTCTTCATTCAAATTAGGGATGCTATTAACTATCTTACTGAAGCGCTTCAGTCCATCAATGAAGTAGAGCTTGAAGATGTAATTGAGAACATCATTGATGCCATTGAAAAACAGCCTTGTAAGTAAACAGTTTTTTCCTAAGCTTGCTAATTTTATCTTGCCCTTACAGTGTTATTTAGACAAAGTTGCTGGCAGCTTGTGCACTAAGGTGTTGTTCTAATCTACCACATTGATCATGATAAATGTATTTGTGGACTTTTTGTTTTGCTAAATACCGAAGTTTGTCATATCAGCAAAAGGTAGTATAATTTTGCCATTTAAAATGTTGGCAGCTTGGTACCTCCTGACTTTACCACAAGCAGCAAAATTCTTCAGTGCCAGCTCAGAACAGCACCTGAGTTTGTATGGGCATCTTTGCATCTGAAACTATCATTTTAAGTATTAAAATAAACCAAAGAAATTAGTTTAGGTGATATTCTGTAGTCCAGCTCCAGAAAAGGGAAAGGGTTGTTGACAGCTATAATCTTGGGAGCTTAGCTGTGACTGTAAGAAGAGAGTGGAGTAGCAGATGCAAGTGCACCAGTATGACAGTCCAGCATATTAACTGAAACCAGCTATGGATGGAGTTTTACCAGCACCTGGATTTTCTCTGAAGCAGTAAGGCAGACGTCGATGCTCTGTTATACCAACCTAATCTTATGGTAGTAACACTGGGCGGAAGGTGCTGATAACAGTTGGGGCACTGTAGCACTGGAGAAGCTGTACCTGCTTGGTGTATGACACATTGTCAGAGTCCGTAGATGAGTAAGTCCAAAAGCGCAATCCAGAAAACTCCTGGAAAAACCATAAATACATGAGAAACCTGAAGTGTTGAGCTTTTGCTGGTGAAGTTCCCATGGTCCCCACCATTCTGAGCATGCCTGAAACTTCGTCGTCTCAGCGGGAGGAACGCGATGGGGACTACCTCCTGCTAAACTGGGGCATTATGCCCTGCTTGACTGAGGCACATAGATAAGTGTCCCTAGTCCTGAGTGAGAGGTGCTCAGAACACACCTGACAGCCTGACAGCACAAAACATTTAAGTTGTAGCACCTTTAGTTAAAGCACATGACCAAGAAGGTAGTGCTGATAACCTGGCATATGTGTGTGTTTACAGATCAGAACTCATGAGAACTAGGAAACCTGGGCTCAGTTTAATTTTCCTGCTGAGAAGATTCAAATACATAAAAATGTGATCTAAATGCTAGGCTTTAGATGAATGGGAGAAACCTTTCAGCCTATCCTGTCTAAACTGAATTAGATCGAGGGTGGACACGTGCTTGCCGTATGTGCAGTTTAACTAGGGCACCCAGTACAGAGGTTAGAATGGCTTTATGTTCTTACACTAGCCTTGGGAAAACAGCTGAGCGCTGATCAAACAGAGAGTAAAAGCAGTGTTGAGAGCTGGTCCTGATCCAGCATAAAGCCTAGTGGTACAAATTAACCCATCAAGATTTTTGAACAAATTCGAACCAGTACAAGAATTTCTAGGACCAATGTAGTTAGCCGTAGTTAGCGTACTCTCTAACGCTAGCCTTGTCCAAGGCAGGATTTTGTGCTATAAATTCCAATCCTGTACAGCTATCTGCAGAGAGTTGTTTGAGAAGAGGGTAGATGTACAATTCAGACATGCTGCTTCCTGATGTGATTCCTTCTAGCTCGCTTAGTGCCCTTTTCGCTCTGCAATTCAGAACTATCTTTCGGAAATTCTTGTTTTAAATCCCATGCCCTGGATAGGGAACTCCAGTGCTGATTTTTGGATACTGATTTCTGCTCTGGGAGCCCAGCAGTCAGGCTTGGCCATACTGACTGTCACTAAGCCCAAGTCCTTTTGTGAATCTGCTCATTGATCTTCCCTTCAAATTCAGCAAAACATTAGTATTTAGAAAATGTTTTTGAATTTCAATGATCAATTTAACATCCATGAAGACAGCAATGTGCCTGTCTCCAAGATTGTGTTAAACTGTTTGAATACTTATTTATGACAGCAATCTGTGCAATAATGTTCTGGAACAAAATTAACCTCCAGAATGTGAAAGCTCACATCTAACACTTTTGTAGTATATTTGGCAGCTTTACATAAACTATAATTATCTTGTTCTCCATGTTTAGTGAATTAATGGTGGGCACAATATGCATGTGGGTTATTTTTTTTGGAGATGTATCCTTCTGGTAAGGAGATTAAATAATCTGTTTGTAAAAAAATGATAGAGAAAACAGTACGTGTCATTAGCTTTTAGAAAATATGCTTATTTGTGTTGTATATTCTTCTTAGGTGACTGAACCATTTTTGTAAAATATTGAGACCTACATACTTTCTTACTTATCACTTTCCATAGACTGCAGTTTTAATCCTTTGAAATGTTCTTTTCAGTGTCATCTAATATGATTGAACAATCCATGGTGGAAGCAGCCATCCAAGAATGTAGCCAAGCATTAGATGAAACTGTGTACGGTGACATTATTTTTTATATGATGTTTATGGGAGTTAGTATGCATTCCCTTATTTCTTCTTGGGAAATAAATGTCAGGCATTTTCTGCAGTGCTACACATGCAGTAGTTGCTTTGTGCTTTTGTCTTCCTGATACTGCCTTTTGAAAGTTAGTAATGTTCCTTCTTAGAAAATTTGTTCTCATGGATAGGCCTGTAGGGGATTCTAAATATAATGCCGACATTCTGGAATTAAAATGCTATGGTTATGTGTTACGTATGATACAAGATGAATATTAATCAATAAATTGAACCAGTAGTGACATTTTAGAGAGAACTTTTTACTTCTGTGTGTTTATTTCCTTTTCTCCAGATCAAACTCATATAACATTATTTTTCTGTCTTTCATAAGATACCTCTTTTCTGAAAGCACTTGGAAGGCTTTTCCTCCAGGGTGCTTGTTTCTGCTTTTTGCATAGCAGGGTTGTTTTTTGAAAACCATGATTGATTTTCACTCTTCGATAACTAAGCAGAGAGCAATTATTTGATCTTCTGAGAGCTTTATTTGTGATTGTAATGAATGTATTTTCTTTAATCTTTACTTTGTGTATTGGCATTGTAATGCAAATTGTGAAAATAAATGGTTTGTTAAGCGTGTCAATTAGATACTGTGATCCCACAGTTCCTCAGTGTGAAGCACATTTGTTTTTGGCTTTTCTCAAAGTTTTTGCAATCTTTGCAGTGCAGACAGCTTGAGTGTGACTTTCTTTGTGTCACTTCATATACGTAATGTATTTTAAGCTTCAAAAGTGAATAGAAATCTGTGTGCACAGTTTCTCAGTGCAGAGTCCTTCTAAATAGAATAGGATCACAGTGCCAGCCTTAAAATTCTCTTGAACTCCGTTCTGGAAAGCTTGAAAACAAAGTTTTCTTAGAAATGCTCTCTGAAGCCTAAGACATCATTGTCTGTTAGGCAGTGATGGATGTCCTGTGCTTGCAAGCCTTAGCGAAGGCTGATGTGATAATTTTTATTTACTCTGATGAATTTGATCCGATTACAGTAAGAGAGAAACAAACGGCATCAGAGGATAGAGCTGAACCAGTAAGTAGAAGGAGATAATAACAACTCCATTAATAATCTGAAGAGTAGTGTACATCCATTGTTTAAGTGTATTCAGATTAACTATGCCAAGGCTGTTCTATTGTCAAAAAAGATATTGGAGGATGGTAATGGAAGAGGAGAGTGTCCCTCTCTCATTTCTAAATAAATTCCTAAAGAGTTTCTTTCTTTGAATTAGAAGGTGCTATAATAGCCAATAGGTAAAGTGAAGAGGGAAAAAGGGTGATGGCACACAGTGATAGTGAATAAAATCAATACTGTTTGATTCAGGTGTTTTGTTTTCTTAGTGTTTGTATCTTCTGCTTCAAATAATGCTGTAAATATATTTTGATTTCAGAGAAAATGTTTTCAACATTATTGGGGCCTTCGATATTCCGCGTTATATTTATAACTCAGAAAGAAAGAAGTTTTTACCGTAAGTCTTGCATATTTTTTCAGCTACTTCTTGTTTATTTTTTTTAAGTCTCTATTTCTATATGTTGAAATGTCTGTTTTCTAATCTTTCCCTCTTGGGTCGCCTCTTTTGAGCCTTGTGTGAGAAAGAGATAATTTTGTTTCATACTCCCTAAAGAGCCAGGCAGGCTCTGTGATAAATGATGGCTCATAAATAAATGTGCCATTGGGTTTTCCCTGGTCCAATAGCTTGAAGCCCAAACATGTCATCTGTTTCTCTTGTGGCGGTGTATTCTGTGGTGCCTGTGACGTTACTGGCTCTGAAACTTAGGCGTTTATCAGATAAAAAATATTCAGACCATTTTTATGTTATTTAATGAATAAAAGAGAGAGTAAAGCTAAGGACATGCACCAGTAAGTTTTGTGTTTGTTCTTTTTTCTATTTGGCTGTTTAATTTTTTAAATAAATTTGGTCTGTCAGTTGCCTGTATTTATTTCTGAGACCGTAGCTTACAACTCCCAGAAGTCCTGGGGCTTTCTAAAGAGAGTTACAGAATGTTTTAAAAAAAGAAAAGTTAGCAGCTACAGGCGATTCCATAGTTGGGAAAAGGGAGAAGTAGCTGCAAGTATTGGCTGTAAATATTTTCCTAGCTAAAGAATTTACCTTTAACAGCAAGTAGGCCAGACAAAGATGCTGAGCCGAAAAGAGGCTGTGCTTTCAAAAAGCTTAGCTGAGGAATGGATTGCGGTTCGTTGTGAAGGGTTGCACCTACCTTCTTGTAACGCAGCTCGTTTTCTAGTATAGAAAGCATAGCATGGAAAGATAGATCTTGAGGACTGTGAGTTAGAGGGAAATGAAATGGATGTCGCCTTTAGAACAAATAAACACAGCATCACTAGCAGAAATCTTCCTTTCTGAATAAATAAATTATGCAGTAGTACTGTAGCTTTTGGAACTTCCTACAACTTTTAGATTGACAAATCGTTATTGGGTATGTAACCTACCTATCATGATTTTGTTAAACTTTTTGCAGTCTGTCAATGACCAACATTCCTGTACCAAATTTATTTGGAACTGCCAGAGATAAAGCAGAGTTATTTCGTGAACGCTACTCCATCTTACAACAGGTCAGAAAAAGTTTTGCTTTGTTTCACAAAAGGCA
This sequence comes from Casuarius casuarius, assembly GCA_003342895.1. NCBI lineage: Eukaryota > Metazoa > Chordata > Aves > Casuariiformes > Casuariidae > Casuarius > Casuarius casuarius. The sequence continues at coordinate 2,920,475 of PTFA01000100.1, read as the reverse complement.
AGAACAAAATGTCGTTCTTTTATGTTCTTAGACAAGTGTACACCAGTGATTTGTGCTGAGGTGCTTGTGTGAGCTACAGTTTAAGCAAAATCTGAGTTAGAACAAGATCTGTACTAAGTTTTATCAGCCCTCTCGATTGACACTGGGCAACATTATGGATACTTCTGTTTCTGTATTTTAGCATCATGTCATAAAAGGGGATTATATATTTTACGTGTCTTGCTCTTGTGTCTCCTGCAGGCTATTTCTGTGCTATGTTAACTAGCATGTCATTGTGTGTAGTGCTTGTTGAGATGATATAAACCTGCAGCCCTGGGAAGCTCTCATTTAGGCTGTCCTTGAAGCATTCAAGTTTGCTTCTAGTTTATTTAATTTATTCCTTTTCCATTTTTCAAAATGCTCCGAAATAGCCAGCCACTTGTTGTCATCTCTTGGTGCCGCATGTATGTTGTGCTCTCTTGTGAGCAGCTTCGGAACAGAGCTCCCCGACATGCCTTGCTCTGCACCACCGCGGCGGGAGCTGCAGGTGTTTACAGTACCTGCAGGTAGTGGCTCCAGACCAGTCTGTGCACACAGCCAGGATGAGTCAGTGCTGCAGCACTCGCTGTCTGATCATCCCTCACGACAGTACCTCAGCCCTCTTCTTTCCTTTCTTCCGCTCACTCCACAAATTGGGATCCTACTGTTACCCACCTGCTTAATGCCTGCTGCACTCTGCCTGCCTCTGTCGTGCAGCGCGGCGTGAGCAGGGCTGGGATGGGGAGCGGATGGCTGATCAGCCGACCTGTTAAATGTTCGTCAGGTGTTTGCGCTGACCGCTGGTGTCGGTGGGCTGATCCACAGGCCAGGTCATGCTCCATGCCGGCAGTTACTGTGCAGAACTAACTGCTTGTGCGCAGCCCCTGACCCAAGCTGTGGGTGAAGCATACGAATAGCATGTCAACAGAGCATACTGGTATCCTGAGGCCTCCTCTTTTCCTAGCCTATATTGTGCTATTGCACCTCTTTATCTGACAGCTTTATATAAGCTCTCCCTTGTAGAGGTTTTGTGTTTGGTTATCGTATTTATTCTTTTCAGACCTCCAGAAAAGTGAAGGTTCAGGTCACTCTGTGGGTGAGGGCTGCCAATGTCATTAATTACTGCTCATGTTATATGAACCGAGAGCGATGTGTTTGTTCCAAGAGGAGGCTTTCAGACTGCGCAAAAAACCTTGAAAGAAGTGAAAACTTCTATAACGCGTTTTCTTCATACTCTCTGCAGTGTATGTGTTGAAGTGTTGCGTACTCCTGTTATTTTAAAAAATTCTAGCCAAAAGAACTGATCATGCTCAACAAATCAAAAGTTGCTGGATAAAAGAGAGTAAGAGAACTTGAAAAAGCATTTTGTATAGTGGTTATAATGAACTGTCTTTTTGACAGCACTTCTTTTTTTTTAAACTGATTACTTCAATTTTGGTTTCTGCAGAGGACTCATAGACATGAGTTGTTTACTCCTTCAGCAGTCGTTGTTCATCCTGATGACAGTAGGAGCAAATTTCAGGTAAAAAAAAAAATCATTTTTTTTCCTCAGAGGGAATTGTACCAGGAGTTATACTTTAATGCAGTAATAGTTCTTCAATGACAACTTATTTTTACATCCAGTATGGGTAATCAATGAAAATGAGTTATTTTCTATCATTTTTAGTTGGAGTGTCAAAAATGCAGTTATTTGGCTCAGATCAGCATGATGACCAAGGCACTCAAAAGCAGCTATAAAATCTACAAGAAGTGTGGCTTCCTGAGGCAGAAGTGCAATAGCTGATCACCTTACTACGCTTTGCTTCCCTTCGTTTGGGGATATTTTTTTCCTGCTTCTTTCTTTCATAAGCACTAAATCCACAAACACAGAACTGAATAAGGTCATGACTTAGTCTGCTCTGTTCCCATCACAGCTTTCTCAGATGGTCTCTCCATATTATATAATTATTATACGTTAAAAAAGACTGTGTGTATGTTTGTCACTGGGTACCAAATGACCGCTTTTGCTTTGCTCAACTTGCCTGTTCACAGGCTACTGTCATTTAGAAAAAAACAACTGATCTTCGTTGAACTGAGCTTGCATCTCCATCCGGACTTTATAGGCATCTTTCTCTCTTGACTGCTTCCTGTCCTCCCTGTCAGCATTGGCATATGCATTTTTTATGCTGGTATTGTAAGAGGATTGTCTCTCTCAGCTGCAGCTTGACAGACCAAAATAAGTTTGTCCAGGAATGGCAGACAGCATGTTATGTTGTATCACCTGTCGTTACCCTGGCGTGTTCCTCGTCATCCATCTGAGCTTCTTCCGTAAAAGTAATTAGTGGTATTGGGCGAAGGCAGGCTGGCCTTGTGGTTCAGACTGGATCCTCCCGAGGAGCCTGTGTTATTACAATTGACATTCTGATGCAAGAGCAGAATTTACCACTGTTCTTTTTTCAGTTTTAATCCACTTGTAAGCAAAAAAAACCCCCCAAAACCCACAATAAATATTTACTTGCTGAGCAGTTCTCTATGCTAGCAGCCATTACTGGAAATCTTTTCCAAAACTGCTACATTTGACATTCAGAAATGTATCCCTGATTTTTCTAATAAGCCTGAATACTGCCATAGCTCATTTGTGTATTTATATGAAAATATGCACTGTGCAGTGCTCTGTCTTTATTGCTTAAGAATAGGTATTTGGAGAGTTTGATTGAATTATTACTTAATTCTTTGCCTTTGATTCCAGCTTAAAACAGTAGAAACTCTATTGGGCAATACGGCTAAAGTGGGGGAAGTGATTGTCCTTGGGATGATAACTCAGCTCAAGGAGGTAGGTTGCTTTTTATTGTGGGATATCTAGGTCACCATACATTCTGCATTATAATATATTAGAAAATGAGGTGGTTTAAATTTCTCATCACTTTATCCTGTTCATATAAGTTGATGGCAAAACCCATAGCAGTGGCCAACGGTTCAAGATCCATTCCCTAAAAAGAGACTTTTTCACGAGCTGTCGATGCTAGTACATAAGGGAAAATGCCTTACTCTTCAGAGTACAGAATTTTGTAATGCTTTATGTCAATAACCAGAACCAGTTACGTTTTCTAGCTATACCTCAGTTTTGAACCCTGGAGCCTCCAAAACAGTTTTTGGACTTGCCATTGCATTTGACCATGGTTGTAGAGGAGAGGTGCACCAGCAATCAAAATTGCAGCCTATCTAAGCGAAGCTGCTAAAATATAGTTACTATAAACTACATTGTTTTTTGTTTTGCCACTATGCTCTGAGCTTATAATAGTAAACGCTTGGCTAAACCTTTTCTAGATGCTGATTGATAGATGCTTCTGATTAAAGCATTTATGTGTTTGGATGTGTTTTACTTTATTATTTTTTTTCCCTGTTTTTTAGGGGAAATTTTTCCTAGAAGATCCTACAGGAGTTGTCCAGCTAGACCTTAGTAAAGCAATATCCTTTATTTGTGATTTAAAACTTGAAGAAATGTCCTATAGACCTGGGGATTCATTCAGATTGAATGAATAAATAATTAAATATTTACCTTTTTAAATAGAAAATTGCAGCCCCATCTTTTTTTTTTCTCTTTCGCAAATTACTGGGTTGCTGCAGCTCAGTGCCCCTTCACAGAGACTGCTAGGACAAGGTTAGTATTCCTCCTAGTGGAAGCAGAGCATGCACCTGTTTCTGTGCTGCTTATGAGCTAACTGCTTAGCTACCAGGTGATCGCCTGACTCTTAAGACAGCCTATGAACTTTCGGTAGTGTCCAAATGTATTACACCACCAGCTGGAAAGCAAACTTCAGAGAACCAATTTCAGAGTCCTGATCTAAGAATAATATATTTCTTAACCGTTCTGTACCAGTTTCACAGTGGTTTATATACTGAATCATGCTTTGTTTTGGCAGAAGGTAAAGCAGAATATTTTTCCTAATTTGTAATAAATTATTCTGTGCTTGGTCTGTTGCTGCAATTACATGTCTGCTAGATTTGGCTAAAGAGACAAGTCTCACATTGGTGACTGAGATTTTTGGCCCTAAACTTGGATCTTTCCTGCTCTATTGTTATCTCGTGGGCTCTGGAGGCAGAGGCAGAGCTCTGGTTTTCAGTAATGTCAATGAGATCTGAGCATCTCTAGCAGCTTTGAGGATTGGCCTCAGTTAGCCTGGCTGCAACATGCCTGGAGAAGATAAGGCTAGATTAGCAAGACAGACTAGAATAACTGAACAGTATGATTTAACAATCAGAAAATGCTGCTTTTTGTTGGCAAAGCTTCAGTCCTTCAGAGTCTTTGATGAGACTTCTCATTAAGATGATGTGAGAGCTTACAATTTTGGAGTCTTGGATGTGTTTTAGCAAAATGATGGACAGCAATGTTTGTAGGATTTTACTCTGTGCAATTTTCATAATCCCAGTTTATTTTCTAATAATGTATCTTGTGTTTAAAATTTGTGAAATAAACTAAATAGAAGTTAAGAGCAAGAATGGTAGTAGGGACAAGTATCACTCTATTACTTTTAGCAGAAGGAACAGTTCTTGAGAAAGGAGGCAGTTTGATGTAGACTTCATTCAAGGCAAGGCCTGTAAAAATGATTCCTGTTCCCCTACATTCTCCTTCAGCTGGATTGAGATGATTGTTTTTGTGGCTGTACAGTAAAACCACTCTAAGAAACGACTGGGGTGAAAAATAGCTAAGTTTCTTGCTCAGCCTGTTTTTCAGCCAGAGAGTTCCCTGGTCTGGTTCACCACCAAACACTGGGGCTATCACAAGAGCGGGATTGATGGAGGCTGAGACTAGCTAGACTAGCTATGTAGCACAGCTGCCAACTCTCTGACTAATGTCTAGGACATGATGTTATTAGAAAAACTAAAGGCTGTTTTGTTGTTGAAAAATGTCTTAGGTTGGTATGAAGATGAAGTTTTTCATGTGAACGCTTTCGGATTTCCGCCTACTGAGCCTTCTGCTACCACTAGGTATAAACCTGACTTTTGCCAGCCTCACTCTGTGTATTTTGTTATGACTTTCAAGTAATAGCATTATTATTTTTTAATTTCTGTGACATTAAATATGCAAATCTTTTGCCTCATCAAACGCTTCAAGATAAATACAATGTTAGGAAGATAGGCAATGCTGTGACTCGCCAGTGCACTTGGACTGTAGCTAAAGCCCATAATCTTAGCAGAAAAAACCCTCCCAAAGGCCACTGGGTTCTGCATATTATTAATAATTGTGATATACGCCATTTTGAGTTGCAAGACTAGGCAACTATTATATGGAAATAAGGAAAAGGGGTGCATATGTTGCTCAAGGAATGGATATGGGAGAGAACACAGTATAAATACTACCCTGAGATGATGTGTTAAATTCTGGCAGGGCACACCTGTGTTTTATATCTGGATGACTGCCATTTCCCTTCATTAGTTTCTCCATGAAACAGGAAATGATTACTGATACTATCTGAGCTATCTTTCATAGTAATAATAATCAAAATGGTTCAAATGAGCCCTAATCAAACCTAGTAATGATTTAGGAAGCAAACAGAATTAACCTAAATATTTTAATAATGTAGAGCCTACTATGGAAATGTAAACTTCTTTGGAGGGCCGTCTTCAGCTTCAGTAAAGGCTTCTGCAAAACTGAAACAGCTGGAGGATGAAAATGAAGATGCCATGTTTGTATTTGTTTCCGATGTATGGCTGGACCAAGCAGAAGTACTAGAAAAGCTTCATACAATGTTTTCAGGTAGGTGGGAACTGCTCTGTCCTCGTCCCCTGCTGTGGCTGGGTGTTCCTGTTCCCTCCCTGGTGTGGGCTGAGAACTTTGACCGCGAGGTGAGCCAGTTCAGCAAACCATCCCAGCAGAAAACAAACTGCCTTGTTGGGGAATTAACTTTATGCTGGTTCAGCTTTCTGAACTGTTTATCGTGTGATTGCTCGCCTGAGCACTGCCGTCCGTGCAGGAGAAGCTGGACAGCGTACAGCTGAGAGCAGGACTGCTCCTTTTAGCAGCAGCTAAGTGTTAGCCCAACTTTATTGTCAAACTATGATCTAAATGTGCTTTTTTTGTGAAATAATGGTTTGTGTGCCTTTTTACATATTTTTTTAAAAAAGAGGCAAAAATTTTCAAGAGTCTTGGTATTACTATGTTGTGTTCTTTTGACGAACTTCTGTTTTGAGAAAGCTAGAATAAGCCCAGCTCTTGTGTTTTTTTATAGGACCCCACTGAACCCAAGCTCAAAACCACTGAAGTCTCACTCTTTTAGTGATGGCTATTGCATTTCATGGCTACTACTGTATTTCTTTTGGATCTCTCTGTAACAGTTTTAAAAATTGTGTTATATTATATTTTTGCAAACGGACACTTCCTTTTCATAAATCAGTTAGGACCATATTGTTTTGGAGAGTAGCCCTTTTATATGATGTGACAAGAATGTTTCACTTATTTATGGAAGTTCTTCGTAGGCTTGGTTTAAAGAAAACTTCCTACTTCATTAGAGATCAGCACTCTCTCTTGACTGCTTTCTGGTTTTACCAGTGAAAACTTATTGTGGTTTATTCTTAAAATATGAGCTGTTTCTTCCACACATCATTACGTTAGTAATGTTGACAGCATTTGGATAGCAAGCATCTGTGAGATCTGTGAATTGCTTCTTTGTATTCCAGAACACTTGGAACAGCTTGTCCTGTCTGTCTTAGGTAAAAAGTGTGAGAGGGTGGCTGCTTTAAAAAGAAAACAAACAAAACCCATAAAATTAAGGGTGAAAAACTGCTACTCACTTAAAGAAAATTGGATACAAATTATCACACTAGTAGAGAAGTTACAAAACCAATTCACTCTCTTGACAAAAGTTGGCAAGATCCTTGAAGTAAACCGAACCTGACCTAAGATTGCATATGTTGAAGTAATAAAGAGACCTTGGTCGGTGAGGTTAAATTGAACTGGCAAGGATGCACATATTACACTTAGTATTGCAAGATGGTGGGGGGGTTTTTATAGACAAGTAATAAACTTCAATTTTAGACTAAAAATAATAGCTGAGAGTAATAGCAAGGAAAAGGAACATTGATTAGCCATTTCTCTGGTATAAATAATTCTGCCCTATTTGTCAACTGAACTGAAAAACAGTGGAGTAAATCTAAGTCTGGGACAACATATTAGGGAACTGGAATGTAGCTCGGAGCATGAGATGAATGCCTGAGTAAATATTTTTATGTTTGTTTTAGAGATGGGGATTGGGTTTCTTTTACTACTTGTTGCTATAAAGCATGTGTTTCTATGTGATTAGTAGTATTTTGAGGATTCATCAGATTCTTAAAATGCTCAGGCAGCTCTAGTTATTGTTGCTTTATAATCCTAAAGACTGAATTAAGTGTTAGAAGAGCCTTTGAACTGGAATGATGGCTGGAGTTTAATAATAATCCTGCTTGCTACCCACCTACTATTTTTCTCTTTAAGGAAAGAGTGTGTCTTTAAATTGCATTATTTATTATAATTGTACTTGGTGTAATTATATGACCAGGTCAGTAGTTAGTTGGATACATGCAGACAATGTTGTTGGAACTGGGCCTGTAGCTGTTCCTGCAGATAATGAAGGGCTCCCTTGGAGTGAGATTTGTGCATTGCCATCATCCTTCTTAAGCTACCTAAAGCCTGTGTGAAGAAGATGGTTCAGCTGTATTAATAGCAGCAGAGCTTGAAGCGCTGTTCCAGTTTCTGCTTTTCATGAAATGGACTGGAGGCTGAATGATGAAAGATACTGAAGTGGATGGATGTTACACTCACAGATACTCTTTTTTCTCAGGTTATTCCTCTGCACCTCCAACCTGCTTTTTCTTTTGTGGAAATTTTTCATCTGCACCATATGGAAAAAATCAAATTCAGTCCCTGAAAGGTAGGGAAGCGTTTGTAGTCAGACACATACAGTATATTAAAATAGCGATGGCAAAACAATTTAAGAGAGCAGAAAATAAACCCATATTTTCTGAGTAACACATTTTTGATGTATTAAAATACACAGGTGATTCATATAATGTGCGCTTATTGTCTAACCAGGTGTTATATCATAGATTTTTTTTCTGACTCTAGGTTCTTTGAAGGCACTTGCAGATATAATATGTGAATATCCCAGCATTCATAAAAGGTACGCAGCAAAATGCTATGAAATGGGAAAGTTGTTTATTTTGTGAAAAGCTTTAATTGAATTACTTTAAGAAACAAACAGATCTCATGTTCCCCAATTACTGTGAGCCAGCTATGATCAGATAGCAAGCTAGTCTTGTAACAGGCCTATAGGATTATTTTGGGAGCAGTATAGGGTTTTGATTATATCTAGAATGCCTTGGTAATGCAAGCAGCTATTGAATGAGCAAAGGTGAAGCTGTTAATCTCTGGAGCGTTTTCCATGTGCATTATACATGGCTCCTGATTCCCCAAAAGTGCTATTTAGGTGAGCCTTTGTTTTTCTGCAGCTCCCTTGAAATCAACAGGTTCTGCCTGTGCAGTGCTCCTTTGTAAACTAATGTTCAAGTGTTCCTGCTGCTAGGAGCAACTACAGGCTTTCAAACTGTACCAGCCCCAGAAGATGCCATCTGAAATGCTGACCAGACAGGGCGCCATCTCGTTTCTACCTTCCCATGATTGCATACGTGGTTCTCCACAGCCATCAGTTTGAGAACTAACCAAAGCAATGCAATCCTGCAAAGGAATCCTGTATTCAAATCTTCTTGCATCCCAGCTCTGAGGAAGCCCCATTGCAGGCCTGGAGGACTATACCATTCCTATAGGAGTCTGAATATGTGAAGAAAAGACGAACAGGGAGAGAGCCAGGCTTATCTTTTCTGGCTTCTGACACTGCAAATTCATAACAGTAGCTCCTAAGCAGAGCTAGTTAATCAAATGGGCCCCTCAAGCAGGAATGGCCAACCCAAGGCTCTTGAATTCTTTGAGAGCTCTAAGCAAGCGTGTCCCCTGTGCTGCTCCTCTGCTGTGCGTCACGGCTGAGCTCTCGGTGCACGCTGCTGGGTAATCTGGGTTTCATGTAGGGGATCACGGAGCCTGTTACTGCTGAGTCCTGAGCCAAGCTGCACTTTTGCTCCTCCTGCCTTCCCACACTCGGTCTTTCTTTCACGGTGAGCAGTTTCTAGAGTTCCTCCACTTCTTTAGTGAGGAATGGATATGTATCTTACATTTCAGCTGTGATTTATGTGGTTCAAAGGTTAGGAAGAGCTCTCATCTCTGCTCCAGAATAGTTTACTTACATGCGTCTGTGGAGTAATGGCAGTGTATGACCTAAACTTGCATACTTCTAGAATTGTTTTAACTAAAAGCGATACACTGAACTTTTCACAGTAGCCGATTTGTGTTTGTTCCTGGCCCTGAAGACCCCGGTCCTGGTTCTATTTTACCACGGTCAGTTTGCTACACTATTTTTTCAAATTTTAAGATACTGAGTTAAATAGTTAAAAAAGATAAGAGTCTTAGCTGCTTTATCTGTTGCTATTTATTTTAGACCTCCTCTGGCTGAAAATATCACTCATGAATTCAGACAGTTGGTGCCATTTTCATTTTTCACCACAAATCCTTGCAGGTAAGTCTAACTTTCTGCTATTGTTCATGCTTTTTTACTGAATGACTAATTTGTGTGTAGATGTAATGGTGTTACATTTTCCAAATAATTTTAATTCCTCACTTGCATTAATTGTAACTGGTTTTAAATGCATTAATACATGAATGCATTAGTGATGAGAGTTCATATACTTTCATTTACTGTGAAATAAAATAGTCTATGCATATACTTTTAATAAGATGGTTTGGAAGTAATGCTAAAAGTTTGATGAAAGAGTATAAAAAACCTGCTCAAGTGCATCATGTTTTTCTGAATGTGGAGGGAATGAAGGGAAGATGGGGAAGTAGTATTTTAATTGAAATGTACTTTTTCATTTTGCTGTAAATTAGAGGGAGAAGATCAACTTTCTAACACAGATCCTCATCTTTTAGTGTTTCATTACAATTCATTTAACTTCATTAATGTTTGCTATTTAGGATTCAATATTGCACACAAGAAATAATTATCTTTCGTGAAGATTTGGTAAACAAAATGTGCAGAAACTGTGTCCGCTTCCCTAGCAGCAACATGGATATTCCTAACCATGTAAGTGAGTTGTGTTCAGCACGTCTTGCTAAGGTCTCTTTGACTTTTTCCGTTGATCAGCTGGTCTGAATTTAGGGTGCTCTGGGCTGCATACTCCTTTAACACATACTCCTTTGCAAAGTCTTGTAAGAGTAACCAAGTTTGATAAAGGTATTTTAAAGATAGATCTAGAAATGTAGTATTATTACTTGCATTTACATCTTCGTAGTAAAATAACTGAAACTATGATACTGATTGATGGTTTGATTCATTCTGACTGTCCCACTGCAGGTGCCCTTGAACTCAGAACTTGCTAGCAGCTGACTGTTGGTGGGTACGCACCGGCAATGAACGTTGTACCAAGAAACATTGATTACTAAAGGGAAGGTTTAGGACAAATTACCTCTTGATCAATTAACCAGTGACATTTGCACTAAAGCAGCATGTCACTGTTTTGAAAGGTCATCTGCTTCCTCTGATTTCTCACTTGAGGTCTTAAATCTTGCTTTTGATTAATCTCCGCAGCACTTTGAGGTATGATTCTAGTTAATGAATGCACAGCAGGAGTTGATAGGACTTACTGATATAATTGAATCAGAGTGATTGGGCAATACTGGCTCATTGCAGTGACTGAGTCCGTTTCTATTTGTTTTATAGTTTGTTTGTTTTTGACTTGGTAACTTCCTCTTAACTCTTTCTTCCTCGTCTCCATCACAGCAGTGCTGCTATTTTTGTGAGTGTGGGGAACCATCTGTGGGTACTGATGCACCTGTTCTCTGTGTGCATGTGTTTGCACACATGCTTGTATACACCAGAAGCCTTCTTTCTCATGTTAGGAGAGGAAGAAATCATGAAGAAAACTTAGAATTACTTATTGCAACACTTATTTTCCAGTATCTGCAGCTAGAGATATTGGGCTGCTTTTGCATACTTTAGTTTTCGTCTGCCTTTTCTGCCTATATCATTAATTATTTAATTATACCATCAGTGTAAAAAGATGAATGGGAGAGAAATTAATAATGTCTTTAGGCCTCCTACAGTGTTAGTGGAATAACTGGGCATATGCTTTGTATGTCATTCTCCTTTCATCAGTAGACCTTTTCACCAAGTTGCTGTAGTGATTTTGACCCTTTTGGGGAAATGGGACCCATTTGCACCTATGCGATTGATTAGAGATAATAAAAGTTTTCAAGGGACCTAAGCAGAGAGTTTCAAGAGCCAAGACACCTTGGCTGGAATCTGCTGAAGGAAAGGAGTTTCCAGAGTCCAGGTGGTGTCTGGAGCAGGGCAGCTCCCAGAACAGCAGACAAGGGAATAGAAATCATTAGGGAACTGGAAGACCCAGTTCAGGGGAAAAGCTGTGTTTAAGTGTGGATCTTGTCGTGAACTGGTATTGTGAGGAAATAGAACAGAAGCCCCAAGAAAGAAAACACAAAACTTATGGCAGTGTTGGTACTTCCTGGGTTTGAGGAACAGGTGAGCAGATTCTGTGGTTTGTTGGAGAGTCTGACCAATGGAATAGCTGTGATATAATTTATTCAGATTGCCATTATGTGAAATAAAAAATTGTGACCTTAAAATACTGCGTGTTAGGTTGCAGAAAGGACTTTGTATAAGAAACAAACAGCAGGTGACTGTTGCAGGACAGTCAGCTAACTAACTTAATGTATTTTCAGACTAACTTAATGTGTTTTTATCTTGCAGTTTGTAAAGACTATATTATCACAAGGACATCTGACACCACTACCGCTTTACGTTAGCCCTGTGTACTGGGCCTATGACTACTCCTTGAGGGTGTATCCTGTGCCAGACATGCTCGTGATTGCAGATAAATATGACCCATTCACTGTCACCAATACAGACTGCCTTTGCATAAATCCTGTAAGATTTTCTTATGCTTTACCAATGTAAGATTGTACTGGATTTCTATAAATAGCATTTAATTTACAGAGTGGAATTATTTAAATATTAGGCACATTAGTGGGTGGTCAACTGCCAAAGGGAGTGCAGCTACGTTTAAGTGTGTCTTTTACTATTTGTATGGTATTTTCCTTATACAAGTGTGGTGTATTTTTCCTTACAGGGTTCGTTTCCAAGAAGTGGTTTTTCATTCAAGGTATTCTACCCCTCCAACAAGACAGTTGAAGACAGGTAAATATGTTCAATTTCTTGTTTTAAGGAAATATCTTTTTATTTGTTGACTTTCTAATTCTCAGGAGGGACGCAGAAAATCAATTATATAAATAGAGTGAATGTTCTAGCACCTATCATAGGCTGTTATGCTTCATACGTATGCAGTGTAAGAAATCCAGATGCCTAGAATTAATAATAAATATAAATTTTATCAATAAAAACAAATTTAGAAATAATAAATTAGATATAATAAATAATACGTTTAGAAATTTCAGTCAAATAATAACGTGATGAGACGCATGATCCAAAAATCCAAAAGTAAAAGGAAAGATTTACTGTACTATATACTGTTCAACAACTGAGACCCAGCTGGTAAACAAATTTGATTCTGGAGGAAATGTTTGTTACTTCATTAATTACACTTAGGGACAATTCTTGGTTGATTTTATGATTATAGTTAAGCCAACAAGACACTTTAATGCTTTGATTTCTGTGCTAAATCTGTGCTAATTCATTCCAACTGCAGTCTTCCAGTGATTGAAAAAAAGATCAACTGCAACATAAATAAAATAAAAAGTATCCAAGGGCTTACAACCGTGATGAAATTTAGCCTCAGTTTGTAATCATCATGGTGGAACCCAGTGGGGAGAGTGCAAATTTATCTTGTCTGTCTCTCTGATTCAATTTCACGCCTTGTTGTAGAAGCTTTGTTTTTCTTAATGGGTATATAATGCCCCAATATAAGGGACTTGATAATCGATACTGGTAATACCCATGTGACCTATACTGGAATATAGAAAATATCATACCACAAAGCTTTGTCGTGGTATTTAAGATGAAGTCTTAAATAAGTCTTTAAATAGTTTAAAAAATCATCAGGTCTTTCATAGATCAAGAAATGGAATCATGTGTTATTTATTGTGTGCTTATTTAAAAAAACTAAATACTGGTTTTGTTTGGTATTTTCAGCAAGCTCCAGGGTCTCTGAATTTCTGCAAGACTGCAAACAAAGAATTCAGCATTTGTGAAGTTACTGTAGTACTCATTTTAGATGGATTGATTTTATTATATATTACTGACTGTTCAGAATAAATGTCAAAGCTAAAACTGGTATATTTTGTAAATAAATAAGCTTTTACAGGTAAAGATGCTGGTGTTAGCTTTTTTGATAAAACGTAGAGCGGCAGCGAAGATTGATTTGAACAGCATAATCGAAAGACATCAGCTGAGAACCAAATGCATATATATCAGATAGGAAGTATTTATTTTTATTTATTTTTTAAAGAAGTTAAAATAGATAGAACTTTTCACCATGCTGAGTCAAGCTGATAGCTAGTTGTCCACAGGAGATCCTGGAAAGGTGGGCTAAGATTGTGCTTTGGAAAGGTTTGGAGAAGATTAGTGAGGTGTGGATTACTGATGGCCGTTCAGCCTGTGCATCACACCGCACGGAGAAGGTGAGGAGAAGTAAAACTAAGAGGAAAAAGGACGGTGTGCTTCGAAACTCCTGCAAAAGGCCTGTGCCGACACCTCCGGATATCCTCCAGATCACATGGGGCCCAGCGGTGGGGTGGAGAGCACCAACCCCGCTGGGGAAAGAGGAGAAGATGAGGGAGGCTTAGAGCCGCCCCTGGGGAAGATGAGAGCGGGCGAGGAGGAAACAAGGAGCCGTTGAGGCCAAAGGAGCGGGGAGGGCGGCACAGGGAGGCCTCGCACAGCGAAGGCCGGCGGGGGCAGGGGGGCGCCATCTTGTTTAGCGTCTCCACGGCAACGCGCGTGGCCTGGGGGCGCCATCTTGTTTAGTGTCTCCACGGCAACGCGCGCGACCCCGCGGGGGAGGCGCCATCTTGTTTAGCGTCTCCACGGCAACGCGCGGCCTGGCCGGGCCGGGCCGTCCGGAGCGCGGCCATGGCGGGCGCGGAGCGGCTGGAGGACCTGGATCTCAGCGCCGAGGAGGTGGAGCGGCTCCGAGGGGCCTTCCGCGACGAGCAGTTCCGGGCGCTGCTCGCCGACTACGCGGCGGAGCTGGCCGACCCGGAGCAGCGGCGGCTGTACGAGGAGGAGGTGACGGCCCTGGAGCGGGAGCGCGGCGTGGAGGTGCGCTTCATCCACCCCACGGCGGGCTACGTGCTGCGCACCAGCCAGGCCGGCACCCGCCGCTGCTACCTCAACGTCTGCAGCAACCCGCACCTGGGCCGGCCGCAGCCCCGCGCCGAGCCCGGCGGCCTCCGCTGGGCCCTGCCCTACAGCCTGGCGCCGGGCCGCGAGGAGCTGGGCCGCGGCGGCCGCCGCCGCCTCGTCTACGACGTGGTTTTCCACCCGGAGGCGCTGCGCCTGGCCGCCCGCAGCGCCCGCTTCCGCCGCCTGCTCAGCGACACGGCGCTGGAGGCGGTGGAGCGCCGCTTCGCCGTGCAGCTCGACCGCGCCAACGCCACCGTCCTCCGCGGCGCCAAGTACAAGGGCGTCCCGCAGGCGCCCGTCATCCGCAGCCCGCTGCCCGGCGGCCCCCCGCCGCCGCCGCCCGACGACCACGGCGGCTCCCCGCTGC
>PTFA01000100.1:2887828-2905557 GCA_003342895.1 Casuarius casuarius | reverse complement strand
CCACCGTGCCGCGCTGGAGCCTGCGGCACCGCTCCTACGTGGACCTGCAGGACTACCGGTGCTGCCGGGACGCGGCGCCCAGCCCCGTGCCGCGCGAGCTGGTGCTCACCGTGGAGCTGCCGCTGCTGCGCTGCGCCGCGCAGGCCGCGCTGGAGGTGCGCGGCCGCCAGCTGCGCCTCGACTCGGAGCGGCCCGCCTACCGCCTGCGCCTGCGCCTGCCCTACGCCGTGGACGAGGGCCGCGGCCGCGCCGCCTTCGACAAGGCCAAGCGGCAGCTCGTGGTCACGCTGCCCGTGCTGCCGCCGCCCGCCGCGGAGCAACGGCGCGGGGGGGCCGAGCCCGCCGCCGCCGGGCCGCAGGGGCCGGACGAGCCCACGGAGCAGGCGGCTGAGGCGGGCGGCGGCGGCGCGGCTCCTCCCCCCGAGGCCGAGGAGCCAGGCCCCGGCCGGGACCCCGCTGCGGGCCCCCCCGGAGGCCAGGCCCCGCCGGCGGCTGCGGGCGACATGGCTCTCGCCCCGGGCTGCGCCGCCGGCAGCCCCGGCGCTGCCCTGTGCCCTCCCTTCCAGTGCCGCCAGGACGAGGCCTCGCTCACGCTGCTGCTGCACGTGCCCGGCATCCTGCCCCAGAGCCTCCACGGCGACCTGGGCGCCCACCACTACCGCCTCCGCTTCTCCAGCCCCGCCGGCTCCTACGCCCTCTGCCTCCAGTTCCCTCCGGAGAACAGCTTGGCTTCGCCGGAGAGCAGCATCGATGTGTCTGCCCACAACGCCGCCATCACGCTCGCCAAAGCCCCCGGCAGCACCGGGCCCTGGGAGAAGCTCTGTTTCGGTCCTGACACCTCTGCGCTGCAGGTAACGGCCTCGGAGCGGCTGGGCGCGGGTGGCACGCTCCCAGGAGTGTCGTGCCTTCATGTGAAACCACGTGATTTCTGCTGGTTGGGTTTGCGTGTAAACAACCATCGCGGGGAGTTGTTAGGTTATCAATGCAAGGTCAAAATAAGTTGGTAGTGGCGGAAATGGGCCCTTACTGGACAAAGTGCAACGACCTCGTTAGTGCTGGCCTCTTCCCAGCAGCACAAAGGTCCTGTCGCAGAGCTGAGGTTGAAAAGACTTCTGCCTCCTGAGCGGGCTCTTCTAGGAAAAATTCGATGATGAGGGAATACAGGGCCTGTCCTACGTACTTAGTTTCAATCTTGTAGGCCGTGTGAATGACCGTCTTGCACATGCAATGTATTCACGTGAAAAAAAGCAGATGTTTATAGTACAAGCATATGTACAAACATACAGCTTCTTGAAATGCAGACACGTGAGTGGAATATACCCATCTCCTTGTATTTCAGGACAGAATTCCCATTTTACAGCCGGAGAAACGCCTGTTAGCTCAACCAGAGTAATACAGAAAAGAGCGGCTGCAAACAGCTGTTGATTGCCATTTTGTTGGACTAATTCTCTATTTTCTCTTCTTACTAGTCTGAATATGATTCTGGTTTATATGTTTTATTATTTTATGGGTCATTAGGCCATGAATACTGCCTGTGACGTAAGGAGCTTGGCACACATACCACATCTGGCTAACAACGCTTAGGGAGAGTTGGCAGTTTCCCCCGCAAAGGGATGCTCGTGTCGAGGCACTCTTCCCATGAAGAAGCATCCACAGAGGTTTTGTGCAGAACTACATAATTGTGTAAGCTCAGTGCTTCAGAAAACTTATCACAAACAGTGATTAAGACAGCATAAATCTCGTGTAACTTTTCAGCCCTGAGAGCAATAAAATCCTTTACGGTTTGGATCACATATCAGGACAGTGCAAGTCTAGTAAACTGGCTGACTTAAAGTATGTGTGCTGGGATGGTGGCTTGCCATACAGTGGTTGCTCCAGCCCTAGAGCGAGGAAACACTGTATAATCCTGAAGGAGATGTTTGTATCCAGTTAATATATGTGCAGCTGAATCTTCACATTTTACTTCTCATTTAGCAGGCCTAAGTAAAGGCTACCTACCTTTTCTGTGATAGCAGCTCCTCTGAAGGAGGAGCTGATCGTTTCAGGTAAGTACCACAAATGAAGAGAGAATATTAAGAGCCACCTACACTGAAGTGCTGGGAAGCATTTTCCTTCACTGTTACTGAAACAGGAGCTTGCAGGTCTGTGTAAGCGGGACCATGGAGCATGCGGCGTTGTTGGTAATCAGAATGACCAATGCTGATGCAATGTCAAACCAGCCACCGTGCAACCTACTGCCTGTTCTCTGTACAGGTACAGCAGGCATGTATTTATAGGAAGCAAAGGCATTTTAACTGCTTTTTCCTTCTCTTGCCATGCATCATGGTGCACATCAGCATGCTTTCTCATTACTTTATGGCATACAGGCCTACATATATATAGGTTTAACAGTCTTGTTACCAAAGGGTCTAATGACTTGCTGCAGTTCCTCATAGTTTGGCAGAAACAGTAATGTAGTGACAATACAGTGGTTTTGGGACATCATTGTGATACTCTGTTTTGTTAGTGTTTATCGTTTTAAATTGTTGTAGCAAAGTTCTACATCTTTTGAGGGGAAAAAAGCAGCTTTCTGTGACTACATGGGAATATTGCTGAGAGCAGTGAATTCAGTTTGGGAAGAGGCAATTCTGCTGCAATACGCCTTCACTAGTGTGATTGTGACTGATTACTATTTTTGCATCTTTTGATCTCAATCTAACGATTAAGATGTTTGGTGCGTGCATTCATTAATATGACTGGGGGAATGTCTTTTGATTGAAAGCTGTTAAAAGGCCATCCATCACTTTTTTGTGAGTTAAAAAATTTTAAATATGCTGAACTCATATATTACAAAATGTTTTGGGTGGAGTAAGAGGAAAAGGAGATTGGGAGCTAGTAACAGGGTATTCATTTATGTAGCAGACTAAAAAGACTGATTCTTCTGAGGTGCAGTCCTTTTGGATAGCAGGCCTGCAAATCGAAGCAGTTAAGATAATCTGAAGTCATTCGTTCTGTTTGCTTTTTTTTAACTGTGCTATTTCCCCAAATGTCTGTGCCAGCACTGATAGCTGCATTCACTCAGAGTGGAGTGAGAAAAATTAATATTTAATTAGAGCTACTATTATATGCTGTCTTCTGTCTATTAACTATTTGCTCTTGACAGCTTCTCTTCCACTTTTATTGATTTCTTCTATTTCTCTGCTCTAATTTCTGGTATTTTTCTGTTCTGAATCTATTTCTGTTGATCTGAGGTATATTTCCTGCATCCAGATCTACAAGGAGTTGCATCAGTCACCAGTGTTCTCGGTGAGCAGAAATTTTAACCTCCACCTCCCAGTCGCTCTGTTGTTCCCTTGTTTGTACTCTTTTCCCCCAGTAGCATCGGTAGAGGATAGTGGACAGTGTCTGAAGAAGAGGCAAGTGCTTTTTTTATGGATACGAAATTCCTATTCTGGTAACTTCTGGGAAGTTGCTTCTTACTGGAGACCAAGAGGATTCGACCGTTTTCAGACTGCTGGGAGCAGATTCCTTGCTGGGTTAGTTACTTCAGAAATCTGCCCGACGCCGTGATAGCTCTCACCGCAGTGGTTGTTATAATACTCTGTTATACTGCCTGTGTAATTGTCTCCCATTAACTTGCCAAGCAGCCAGGAAAATGTGTTATGATAATTGTGCACTGCATGAGCAGAATGCATGTCTTCAGCAGCCTTGTCCCCAGACCATGATGTAGTGCAGCATGCATTGCCTGATTTTTTTATTACCTCCGTGCCTGTGCCTAGATGAGCATGTGCAATCACAGTGCCAGTAATTGCCCAGTCCTGCCTTGCATGCTGGTGATGTTCCTCTTATTGCACCAGCCTCTTTTCTTGTTAGAAATTGGTCTGATACAGATATTGGCAGAAGGATGAATTTAGATTGTGCTTAGAACAATATTCTTGAAACATTCTTGGTTTTCTTTTTGTAAAGTTAGATATGTTCAGATCCCTGTGCTGAAAGCTGATATATTTAGAACTGAGTTTCCACAGATGCTGAACAGTCTGAAGTCCCACGAAAGCAAGTGCTTACATCCAGCAGGTCTTTACAGTACAACACTCGTTGTCCCTCCATCCCCAGACCTTTAACATGTCATTGCAGGTATTCCTTCATTTTATTGCTCTTGATTTCATTTTGATTTTCCCACTCTCCCATGCGATAGCTCTCTGCTGACTCCGAGACATAACTTTCATCAGCCTCTGCAGCCCCTGCTTCTGTTTCTCTTTGAGTAGTTTCGCGCCTTGGGCAAACCATATGATTTACCCACTTGTTATGGTGAGCAGAAATCCCATAAAACTAAGATTTCCACAACTTGGACTTCTTAGGCCAGGGTCACTTATATTTCAGGGGCTTAAAATTTATCCTTCATTGCTGGCCTTTCTCCTTGATCACTATACCAGAGACCTCAAGAAGTTTATCTTTCTGGAAGCCTCGTGGCTCTGGGTTTTCCAGGGAAGAGAGGCCCAGGACCTGAGAATGCTGCCCAGCTTTGCTGCCAGAATCACCTTCTGCTCTTTGCCTTGACAGCGGTAGGTGTTGCTCTGTTATTGTAGTTTATCCAGTAACACTTTTCCCACTTCCAGTTGTTTAAATCTTGAGAGCTCAGGCCTAGGAAGCTCCAGCATTAGAGAAGCACCATTTTAAGATAACAGAGGCTGGGGAGTAAATGATGAAAAAGAATGGTTGAGAGTTAAACAACCATTAGTAAAATTTGTAAGCACGCCAGGCAAGTTTTTTGAGAACAGTGTGTCCCAGAATGTCCTGGTTTAAGGCAGAGCTGGAGCTGAGAAAGACTTAAATCATGTCTTCATAAAGCACTGTCTTCTAATGTTCGGTCTCTTGGGATTAAATGCCTGACTCTTAATAGAAGTAAAAAACAGTCTTCTGCTGGGTGTATCTGGACTATACACTGCATTCTTCAGACTTACAGGCTCAGCATGTGAAACACATTTGGTAGATAATTAATTCTGCCTGCAATTTTTAGGTCATGTGTGCTCATTTTCATTTGATTAGAAAAAGATTGGTTAAAGTAATAACTGCAGTGTATTCAGCAGTCCCATCCCGCTCCTGTCAATCCACGTGCCTGCCTGCCCTTACTTCTCCGTGGACTGAAATGATTTTATTCCAAGGATGTACGCTTTTTCGTTTAGCAATTGTGTCCTAGAGTTCTCCTCTTTTAGGGAGGGAATCACTGACATCAACTGATCCCTGATATGTCTGAAGCAAGACCAACATGATTATGCAGGGACCTTTGCTCCCACCTTCTGTCGTAGTCCATATACAGTCTCATGTGTAATTTATTTCTCGTGAGCCCAATCATAAGGTTTAACATCCTTGGATACAGTGGCACAGAGAAACTTCTTGGTTTTGTTTTAATTCCTATACAACGTAGAACCTCTTCTTTGCTCAAGAAGGAAAAAGTAAATGCTCTTGTAACGAAAGCCCGTGTTATATTACGGAGAATATCAGGATTTATCTCATGTCGAGGTGACTTTGAGGAAGCAAACAGCCCTCTGTGGGGTTCCAGAGAACAGCAGGAGAAATGTTTCCTCTGCTTTACTGCGGATTGGGATTTATTTATTTTTAACAATATGAAAAGTATCGTACTAAAAATTCCTGATTGTTTATGGTTTAGACTAAGCATATGTTATATTGTTTGTGGGAATTGCTTAAAACAGATATCTAAAGGGGAACTGCTTAGCGATATGGAAGCTTTGCTTAACTTTTGTATGAATGCTAACGTCTTTATGGAGAACGTTTTAGAAGGATATGTTACGGAGCGTACAAAAGAATTGTGATTTTTTGCTTGGTATGGCCACCAAGAGCCTTGTGAAGGAGATCCTTTTGACTCTCTTGTTCCTTTTTTCCTTCAGAAAGGACCCAGTAAATAACACGGTTGCACTGTAACCTCTGTTGAGCGCGTACATCTGTGGTCACTTGTTTTTTTTGCTAACCTCTGAACTGCTGTCCTCTGCTTTGGCAAAAGGTGTGCTACAAGGCAGCTCCTCCAAGGCAAACCCCTGCTGCAGTTTGCCTGTTTACAGAAAGACCATGGGACAGTATTACTTTTAGCTGCTGTTTTAACAGGGAGACCTGCAGTCTGACAGTCTTCTTGGGTAATCCTCCTTGTTAGCTCATTAAATGTAGCATTTGTCTTGTATAAAAGGGACTTGTCACTCAAACTGTGTCCATCAAAGCAGATGGCTGCATGCAAGTGCCCCTCACCGCGTTATCAGAGCAGAATCATACAGGAGAAGTGAACGGATGCTGCCGTTCTTGCGCACTTGCTCGCAAATCTCCATAGAAGTGCTGGATCCCACCTGGGTGTGAGATCGGACACAGTCTGGCTGCCTTTCCTGTTGCATGTAGGTTTTGCTATTATTTCCAAGCCCTTTTGAGTTGTGTTACGAGCCGTCTTTGAACGTTTCAATCAACGTTTTAATTTTCAACTTATGAAATACCGTAAAGAGTTAATATACTTTGCTTAAAGGTCACTTCTTGGAAGACGATGCTAGAGACTAGGACTTTTGTGCTTAGTCCTACAAATGTTTATTTTTGGTTCAATTAATACTGTGCTCAGTGTTTCAGGACTCTTGGCAAGTTTTGTTGGGAGGTCAGAGAAGGACAGAAAAGCAGAACAGAACAAATGTATTGTTTTTTTTCCCTTGAAGTAATCTCTTTTCCAAACTATATTAAAAATCATAATTAGTTTGCTTCTGCTATAAAACAAACTAATTTCTGCATAGCCTTTAATTGGTAGATACATTATGGGAATTACGTACGTATGCAGAGCACAGTTATGTCAAGAAACATTATTAACCTACTGATTAAGCTGGTCAAAGCCTCCTTTGAGCTGTTTAATCTTTGCAGCCATGAATACTGTACAAAAGTTTTCACCACAGTATGGTTACTTTCATTCTTCCAAACTATGAGCTCCAAACTCCCATGCTAAGCTGGTTTGCAGCGGGACTGCACGAACCAAGAGGCCAGGAGATCTGTAGATCTATGTCCCTTTTCACGTTGGCATCGTTTCACTATAAAAGACATGCAAATAACGTAAGCCTGAAATCTGCCCTACTTTTAGGGTTGTTGCAGGCTGTGTGGGAGGTTGCTCTGGGCTGTAAGTAAAGAGTTTGGATAAAATTATGTAGAACGAGCCATTCACGTGGGGAGGGCAGCCATGGGTGAGACCTTCGGTGGGCTGTCCGCCGCTTTCGCTGCAGCTGCGGGCTCTCGGCGTGGTGCTGAGCGTGTGCGCTATGAAGACGTTTTCGAATGATGAAGTGTTCTGGAAACGGAAGTCATTTCTGCTAACGTTTATGTTAATTTGATCTCAGTTTAGTCACAAGGCAAAATGTGTGTGTACCAAACAGGAGAAGACGGTATGCATGGGGAAAAAGAAATTTAAATTCCAAGTTGCTAAGGGAGTATCATAAATATCAGGAAATGAACTGTTTAAAACCGAAGAATTATTTTACAGGGTCATTTAAATCATTCTGTGGACGCTTGCCCTCTGCTGCTCTTCCAAACTGGAGTAAACAGGCTTTAAAGCATATTCCTGAATCATTTTTTGCCAAGGTCTGTGCTTCGATAACATCTGCGGTAATGTAAGTGCCCCAGTGTGTCCTCACAGTGAATGCAAAGTCTACATTACAGTTGTCTCAGCGCACTAGTGATGATCATTATACTGATAACAAACAGCGCTGCTTGTGCGTGCAGCACAGGATACCTTGATTTATGGCAGGCCACTAGGCACTGCTGTGATAATATTTTAGATAGTTATTACTGAAAATGTAAATTAGTGCTTTGGGAATGCAGTGTCAGGTTGTTATTAAACCTGGTAAAATTGGTTTATAGTAATTGGACAAAATGATAGGAACATCGTCACAAACGGGAGCTTTTTATCCCGTGTGTAAAATAGTGATAAATAGACTTTCCTTTCCATTTCACTTTATTTTATTTTGTTCACTGTGAACAAAATAAATTATTTTGCTTTTAATCAGAAAAAACCTTCAGAAAGATTTATTGGGTTTGTTGCCACAGTGCAAAGTCGTATGTGCGTTTGGGACGAACGGGTGTTGCTCCCTTTCGCTGGGCGGTCGTTCGCTCCAAGCGCCGGTGGCTCCAGCTGTTCCCCGCGGCCGGCCCTGCCGAGTTCGAACCGCCCGTGCGGCTGTGAAGGGCCTCTCCCTTCTGCTTGGTGCATCTCTCTGCCTCGGTCTCTGTAAGTTGTCTCCTGCTCTTTCAGAAACATTTCCGTGAGACTGTTTCCCCGTTTCTTGGGAAGCCGTGCACTGAAGCACGGTGCAGCGTGCTGCCTTCGCTACTGCTCAGTGGCTCTTGTGTCACGGCACAAGCTCCTGAGGCAGCAGCAGCCGTGCGGTTTCTGCAAGTGATCACGTGGTTAAATCCATTCAGACAATGTGATCGAAGAAAGAAAATTGCTCTATTTTGACAAACAGAAAACACTTCGTTAACTGTTGTCTTTCAAAGCATCTCCTCTCCGGATTCCCGCACCTGCGATTTGTTTTTAGCGGTAGCACTCCATGTAGACGTTAACAATCAGGTACCAATTTTATTAACAGCACAGATGCACAGTAAGATAGTCCTTTTACAAAAGGCTTACACTCTCTCTAGACAAAACAAATACAAATTCAGAGGAAAAAAAAGATCGTTATCCCCATTTTGTGCAGGAAAAATGGAGGCAGAGAGACTTGCTCATGGGGAGAACAGTAGGTGAGAAAGCAGAGAATGGAAGCAAAGTTGCTGAGACCTGAAAAACAAAGTTGTTCCTTTTCCCAAGCTGTGTGTTGAGACGTGAAAATCTTGTAACAGTTATTTTGGAGGAAAAAGCAGTAACAAGCACTGGGCTCGCTTTGTCCTCACTCAGAATAGGAGTCTCCAGCTTTTGGGGAAATGTTCACTCCTGAGCATCGTGTTTTCACTTTAAGAGCACGAACACGTCAGCTGAAGCTGAATTACTGGCATGTGATTAAAATTTCCGAGTTGAGTGAGGACAGTTGTCTTTTTGGAGCTTTTAGCCGTCCTTTTGGAGCTTTTTGTCTTTTTTTGCTGCGCTTTGAGGGCGGGCTCTGTTTCGACCTGGCTCCACCGTGTGCTGAAAACGCGGCAGAAGGGAAGCCGAGCTGCTCTGCCTGTGATGCGCGTGGGCAAAATGATACTTGCGGAGGTGGAAGCGCATCTCCCGCGCTGCCCCAGGCCTTACCGAGACGCGGCTCGTGGGAGCTGAAGTAGCGCAGCGGCTTCCTGCCTGGGCTCTGCGCCCTAGCTCTTCGCCCCGACGCCTGCTCGCAAGCTCTGCGGCGTTGGCAGGCGCCGCCAACGGTAGGTGAGTGACTCTGGGTGTCTTTTAAGCAGAAGCAAGCAAGAAAAAAAGGCGCGTAGGAGTGTTTCTGTAAGGCTAAAGCACCAGGAAGCTCCCTCTCTGGCAGACAAGAAAGGAAGCAGCATGAGGGAAAAAATTCCTTAGGCTTTGCATACAGAAATGCAGGCATCCCTCTTCCCAGAGGGTTTCCGTCAGGGTAACTGTGCTGCAGCTTGGTCTTTTCACAAGCCGTCTCTGCATCCTACGTTGGATCTTTGCATGGATTGTAATCTTTCTGGTTAGAAAATTAATCTAATCACGTGGCTTTGAAAACCAGCACCAAGTATGTTATAACTTTCCATGTTGTGATTTCTAATTTACATATTGCAAAAATAGGAAGCTATTTTATTCTTCCCTTGCAGGATTTTTTTAAAGATGGCAGTTAAGTTTTGTATCCGAGACACCGTGCGGCATCTGGATGTGCATAAGGCTACACCTGCAGGGGGCCCAAAATGTTCAGACTTGCCTTTTTGCTTCTGCGTCCAAAAGATGTCAGAGATAATTGAATTTAACTTTCATTGGGTCGACAAGAGAGTAGAACTTGAATGAGCGATGTAATAGCATTACTTAAAGTAGGTTTGCAGTGTTTTTCTACTATTGCTAATTAAGTGGTTCATCGTTAAACAGGAGATGTAACACACACAACGTGAAAGTGGAGCCCCCTGGGTTCGAGTGAAGATCCAGGCTTGCTGTGTTGAAGTCTGTCCTTAACTGCAGCCTATAACCAGTGTTTTAGGAAGAACATAAGAACAGGGCAAGCACTGTCGTTCTTATGAAACATCTCCTCCAGGATATATTTTTAGGACCTTTTAACACTTGTAACTGATTTAAATCTTAAAACCTGTAGCAACGTGTTTCAGGCTGTTTGTGAACTGCATATTAATAGCCTTAAAACATGTCCCAGACTGTCATGTTTAACTGTGGATTACCTCTCTGTTTCTTTCAACTGGTATTTACTCTTGCCTAAGCGAAGATGTGAGAAGCCTCCATAGACGGATGTGAAACAGATATCGTCATGTATATTTTATAGTCTTTGCTTTAGAAAGCCTGATCTTGAAACCTGAGGATTCAAACACACTGGAATTACAGTCCAATGCGATGTTTGCGTTTTCCTAAAGTAAGACATTGAAACAAATCCATAAATGTAAAACTTCTCCCTGATTTTAAGACAGGTGAGGGCAGTGGGACAATGTTGTTGCAAACCACTTCTCAGAGGGGATTCTAAATCTGTGCGATAATCCTGTATTGAGAGAGCAAAAGGTACACTCCTGTTAACCGTTCTCTGTGTATGATGCAGATCCGTACTTCTAATCAAAATGAACTAAACACTATTTTTCAATTTAATTTTACCTCATTACTTCTGAACGTCTAAATCTGTGACTTGAGGAGAGCATGCTGTGAAAGCTGTGTTGCGAAGCAGTGCTTCGTCTTTGCTTTCAGTGGGTTTCTTGCTCCAAAATCACTGAAGCATAATATGAAACGTAACCTGTTTTTTCTTTTCTTTAGGAAAGATTGTTTGTCAGTGAAGAAAACGTCGATGGATTTCTAGACACTGTTTTATGTCCTTCCTTTTGCAAACAGTCAGTACTGGAAAGTCAGCCGTTAATTGAAGTACTTGATGTCACTGAGGACAAAAGTCAAATCAGGTTACAGGTAAGGATCTCTTTGGCAGTAGCACATACTGCTGACTGATTTGTAGTACTTTAACAAGGCAGCATCAAATGTGACTGAAACAGCTTTGTTCCTGTTTTGTCTTGATTCAGCAGGGAAAACTGTAGAGAAGGGTGTATTTGCGAGTATGTCAGGTTTTAGAAACATAGGCTCACGTTTGTGCCATTTAAAGTGACTAATGGGTTGAAACCACCTGTGTATCATTGGAAAGACGGAGAGCTGTGATTCTGTCGTTAAAGACAGTGCTTTCTTCTTTCAGGAATACAGAATGCATGCACACACTAAATCCCTCGTTGGTATTAGAACAACAATGACTAAGTAACTAAGTAGTAGTCATCGTTTAGAGGGACCACAAGTGCTGCCAGGGCAGAGCTGATGACACCATGCTGCAAACAAATCAGGGCAGCTGTCATCAGAACAAGACCCGAATTTTCTTGAAATGGAAATAAGTGGATAATCCCCGTCCTTCATATATCCATGTTTGGGTTAGCGTACTGGAGCCCATGGTTAAAGGCTGCCATCCGTTGCACGGACACTTTCAGTGGCAGGTGCAGGGTATCCAGAGCTTACCCTTAGGGCCCTGAGATCTGGAAGGAAGCGGAGTGGAGAAACTGCTAGGGGCATGAAATAGAAAGGGCTCGTTAAGATGGACAGAGGGTGCTCAGTTAATCCTGCTGTTTTACTCTGCCTTACCACAAAGGTAGAGGAAACCTTGAGGACTTTTGAAGAGTCGGGTCTCTTTATGTTTATTCAGTGTAATTTTCTGAATACTTGGTGGTTTCCTATTGTGTAGATAATTAAATGTGGGACTGTTAACCTTAAACTTTGATCTCAAAATCGCTGCTGGTAATGTTTAAGGCATCATTCAGACTACCCTTCTTCCTCAGTCATCCTGTCTATGTAAAGCGTATAAGGTAGCCTGTTTCCAGAGTCTGTCACAGGGTTAAAACTACCTCCCTTTACAATGTAGGAAGTTGAAAGACAAAGGTTAAAGAACTTGTCAAAAATCATTTGGGAAATTTGCACCAGTAGTAGAAACAGAAATTAGCTCTCTTGGCTCTTTATCTTCTATTTTAAAAGCAAGAATATCTCTTTTTTTATTTATTGTTTAAATGCATGGGGACACAGCCACTACAGTTTCTTTACTCCCTTTTGCTTGTCAGAAGAAAATAAAACATTTGTTTTGGAAATAGGAAAATGTGAGGTAAAACCCCCAAATTGACTGGTAGACACTGCATTAGAAATTTATTTAAAACTTTTCTTAATGAAAAGATAACACGCAGGGGCCATCAGCTTATATCTGTGGTCATAAACTAGAGGGTGTAGATATAGTTACCACATACATGGCTTCTTGGAAAACAAGTTCAGATACAGCATGTGACCTCTGGAGCTAAGCTGGAGGACTGCGGAGCTTACTGTAAGGTTAGTGGTTCCAGTCTTATTTGGCTTAACTTTTATAACTAGTGTTGACTGTACATAAAAAAAATAAAATAAAATAAAATTCAGATTGTTGGAGAGCACATTGGGATGTTTTGGTACCTAAGAAAGGGAAGGTAAAATATCTTAAATCGTTCATGCTTCCACATGGGAGACCACACTGAGTGCCGAGAAGGACTTAGTGTTTAATTTTTTTCGTGTTGGAGGGGCTTTGGGGTCAGAGATGGCTGGGTAAGTGACAGGGCGACGCGGTCTCTGAATCCATGAATTGAGCCACTTCTGGATTGACCCCTTTCTGCTCCCAACTGTCTGCTGACAGGGACATGCGAATTACCTGCAGGTTTTTGCTAAGCAGTCAGTAGCTAACAGTGAAATTGGATAACTGCTATTTAGACAGCACCACATTTCAGAGCTAATACTCTCCTGAGGGATTAGCTCACTTAGGCAGATTGAGAAAGACAGCTCTCTTGCCCGTTAAACCTTTCCCGCATGACAGGATGGTAGTCGTCCTAAGTGTAAGGTTAAAGCACACTGCTCGCAATGTAAGTTTAGACCCTGTGGCCGATTTTGCAGCCACAGAGTTGGGAAGACAAGAGCCTGGGTGTGGCGACTTGCCGGTTTTCCACTGTTAATTGTGATATAGCTGTGGTCACTTGGCAGCTGCCCAGCAGCATTTCCTATTGCAGAGGAAAGAAACCCTTTGGAAGCAAATCACCTCCCTAACACTCATTCCCATGGACATTACAAGATCAGGAGAATCCCATGGCCTTACTGACTTGGCTTTCTGGAGGTAGATGTTTGAGAAACAAGTCCTAGAAGCAAGAGTCCTGGCCTGTCTTTACAGTGTTTGTGTGTGCTCAGTCAGTTTTAAATACAAACCAATTTGTTTTTGCAACAGCCACGGGAGGCAGCTCATTCTGAACAAGGTGAAAAAGAACGAACGGTTAACGGCCCAGGAAGGGATGAGCTTGCTGAAAAGAGGAACCGCGCCGACCTCCAAACAAAGACAGAAACTAACTGCACTGCAGCTGACACAGTTGAAGAACATGCTACGGAAACCAGCACCACTTCCACATCTTTTGTACCAGCTGAAACAATAGGAAAAGTAGGTTGTAGTTCACACCATTGTTTGCAGCTTGAACCTTCTGACACCAGTTTAGCAATCCTTGGCAAATCTGAGGGCAGTGAACCCGATTTAGACGGTGCTTTCACAGCAGGTGAAACGGCCACGTCCGCAGAGGCAGCAAAACAAGCAGGCCTTCGTTCGGAAGGGCAGGCGAAAACAGAAGGGGGTGAAGTGGCCGCGTGCGCGGAGCTCGCACACGCGAAGCAACGCAGTTCGGCCTGCAGGCCAGCTTCGCCGGCTCTCCGAGAAGTGAACGCGCAGGACGGAAGCGTGCAGGTCATTAGGGATCACACGACTCACTGTGCGGTCGCTTTTCAGAATTCTTTGTTGTATGAATTGGACTAATTTCAGTATTTTAGGATTTCCTTCTGTTGTTCAGCGCTGTGACTTCCAGGTACTGGTCTAGGACTTCAGGGCTAAGAGCAGAGACTAGGTTCCTATGTAAACTGTCTTGTTTACATGTCAACTTAGAATACTTACTTACTCTGTTACTAATTTTGAAGTTAATAGGTCTGAATTTTAATCAAATTTATGGCCTGAAATGTTTACTTACAAGAAAAGAACGATGCATTTGAGTAGTTAATGAGGTGAATTTGAGCTCCTGGAAGAAAATGCATCTTCATTGTTTATATAACTTAATCTGTTGGAAAATTACATACGGTATTTTTATATATACTACTTTTTCTAATGATTCTCTCAGGAATTGCTGTATTTAGTCCACCTAGAAATAAGCAGTATTCATCGTTTTTCAAAACATTCATTCTGTGATAACCGTAGGATTAGAGTACCAGTGATTTTTAGCAATCAAATGAAATTTCTAATTACATGAAGAAGTTCTAATTAGTTTGCTAGAAGTGATCAACACTTACACCGTGTATTCTATCCTAGTACCTCACTTCAGATACACAGGATCCAAACACGCTGCGGTCTGTCAGTCAAAGGAACAAATTCAATTCATAGTAAAAACCTCATCTGTTCTTGCAAGCCTGGTACTAAGTATTTACAATTTGTAAAATAGAGTCAATTTATCCAACCTGGACCTACATTTCTAAACCAGTTGCTCATGAACTTCAGTGTGCTCTTTCCCACTTCATGTATCTTTGAAGTGCAGTAACCAAAAGGCTGTATCTAATAATAATAAACTTTCAGTTCCCTTTCCTACTGCTTCTGAAATAACTTCTGGTCTCTTTCGAGTTGTACAGGACAAAAATGTACCTCAGAAGAAAGTTAAATTTGACTTGCTTCAAATCTGCCCTGCTAAGTACAAGCGCTTGTAATGGGGGTATGCAGCACAAACTTTGTTTTGTAAGTTCAGGAGAAGCCACGGCTGCCAAAAGCACCTGCCCTACCCTTTGTGCCAGTGCAACACAGATCCAGCTGAAAGATAAGTGCTCTGCGGGATTAAGTTTAACCCGGATCTGTTCCATCTCCCAGTTGTGCAACGCTGTGGGAGGCATTAAGGGGCTGGCGCAGCTTTTTTCCAGCATCAGCATTGACTTTGTAAAACTGTAGCAGGTAACAAAGCTGGTTGCTCAAAGGCCATACAAAAACTTGGCAGTTAAATTACCCAAGGAAAAAGAGCATTTTATCATGACCTATTCAAAATGAACATCTGCATATTAGAGTATTTTACAAAACCTCTCTCTCCCTCCCTCCTCTCTTGAACATTTAACCAGCGTATTTACAACCCATAACATAGGTGACACATGGTGGAAAAAAGCAAAGCTTTGCTCTGTCCTTCAATTTGCTCTGCGCCCTTCCCCATTTTATCTAACAAAAAGATATTCTTTTTTTCCATCCAAATCTGAAGGTAAGCGTTACCCCTAAAACCTTCACATCTATCAGCCCCTTCAGTGTAGTTTAGTGTTTGCTCTAACTTCTGTTCCACAAAAAGCTTCTTTTTAACATGCTACTGCTCCAGTTTTGCTTCGGAGTAAAGTGCCGTTAAAACAGATGCACCATTATACTTAAGCTAATGCGTCTCATGTCAACAACTGGCATTGCTTCGCCTTGTTCACGGCTTTCAGCTCCACTCCAGCGTGTTTCCATTACACAGCAGTATTTTTATTGTGCACTTCACACAGCTGACTAATTTGAAAGCCAACTGTTGAGTTTTTTTGTTCCAAACAAAGTCAGTGTGGTGTCCCTCGTTTGTTTCTCTGTCTTAACCCAGTTAGCAAATAGCATTATACATTTAATTTAATTGAATGTACACCACTAGAGTGAGTGATGGTATTTGTTCAACTCTCTGGATTTAGAGAATTAAAAAAGACCCCCCCACACACCATTCATGACTTTCATTCTAGCAATAAAAGCTTAAATTATCTTTTGGGGAGAATGAAGAACTTCTGCGGTATTACAAAAAAATTGAATTTTATTTTGGCAGAACTTAAAAAAAAATTGTTTATTTATCTACATTGTAGTAAAAACAATGGTGTTTTTTCTTCATATAATCATCAAATACATAGCAAATAAACCAGAATGCAGGTACCACCTATCAAGCAAGGCCCGGCGGGAGAGGCCGTGCACAGCGAGGGCTCCCGGGAAACCCGGCTAGTCCGGCAGCGGGACCTGCCTCCCGGCCGGAGTCGACTAAAGCTCCTTCCCCTGCCTCCTTCCCGTCCCCAGCGCAGGGCTCCGGGCATCACCGCCTCGCCCGGCGCACACCGCGCTGGAGAAACGTTGGAGAGGAAGGGGAAAAAACCGCTGTAAGCACCAAAAAAGATGCACGTAAATAAACGTTCTCTCCTCCTCCCAGTAAACACAGCGACGGCCACTTTTTGCATATAGGTTTAAATACCGCTTTGAGTGACCCAGCAGCAGAAACTAGCCTGTTCGAAAGACTTAGTTGCCGAACATGAAGGATTACTATTTTGGGACACCTTTTACAAGAATGTTTATTCATATTAAAGCAGAAACCAAATCATAAATGCTTTTATACATGTGAGTGTCTGTAAAAGACAGTATGGAACAATTCAAAAAGAAAAAGGCTGCCAGAGCGCTCGTCACTGGAGTCTGCGATAACTTTTACAGAGTTCGTGGTCCCTAATGTCTCCCCACCCTCCGTTTTTCACATGAGGGGAAAGGGGCGCCATGGAGTACCTTTTACTGACACTCATCGTCTCAGGAAACAGGTACTGTTGGTTGCTGTTCAAGAGCGAGTCGATTTTGGCACTCTGGGTGGACGGTCTGCAGGATTTCTTGTGGTGCATGCCGCAGTCCCCGGTGTGAAAAATCCTGGGGATCTCGGGAACCAGCACTTTCCAGAACTTTGGAAGACAAGAGACAGTCAAGTGCTGCAGGGTCCAGTCCCAGTTATAGTCATCGTACGTGCAGAAGGCATCCGTGCACTCGATGAGCTGCTGGTAGGTGTCTCTGCCGAAGGCCATGCCCATGTTGTGCTCAGTGGACTTCCACGTCTTCATCTCCACCTTGTCGGCCCGGCCGGCGAAGCCGCCGCGGACGAGGCCGTAGCCGCCCAGGGACACGATCTGGCACTCGGGGCACTCCCGCCCGCGCAGGGCCCACAGCTTCTTGAGGACGTGGTAGAAGTCGGGGGCCAGGTAGTGGTCCTCCTCCAGGAAGAGCACGGGCCCGGCGTGCTCCCGCAGCGCCCGCACCCGCTCCCAGACGAAGTGCAGCTTCCACCACCAGTGGTGCTTGGTCTGCGAGAAGCGGGCCTCGCGGTAGTGCCCGAAGGAGTCGGGGTACTGGGCGTTGAGGCAGCCGAGGCGCAGCGCCGCCGCCTTGCCGATGTCGCGGGGGCAGTCGTGCGGGTCGTGGCCCGGGAACTCGCGCGGGTACAGCTGGATGCTGAAGGGGAAGAAGACCTGCAGCACGGGGCAGAAGTCCACCTGGGCCGCCAGGCGGTTCAGCTCCTCGGCCCACAGGTCGTGGCTCAGCACCAGCAGCACGTTCTCCACGCCCGGCGCCCGCCGCAGCGACGCCAGCAGCAGCCGCAGGTGCTCGGCGCGGTCGTGCACCTGCACCACCAGCACCACGTCGGCGGCGGCGGCGCGCGGCGGGAAGCGGCCCGCGTTGCGCAGCGGCTGGTCGAAGTTGAGCCGGTAGACGAGCGAGCGGTAGCCCAGCGTGGCG
>PTFA01000100.1:2875578-2887084 GCA_003342895.1 Casuarius casuarius | reverse complement strand
CCGCTGCCCGCCCGCCCCACGCGTGTCGCCCGCCCCACGCGCGGCCTCCTCTCCTGCGCCCCCGCGGGCATCCGCGCCCGGCCACGTCCCCCCGTGGCTGCCAGCACGCCGCGGCGCTGAGGCTGCCCGGCAGCGCCGTGGGGTTTTCGTACTTGTGATTTTTTGCCCCAGAGGGCTCCCCGGGGCCAGCGGCTGCGGGTGACACCGTCCCTGCCCCGCAAGGTCACGCGGGGGCAAAGTCCGGCTGCGCTGCCACGCAGCACCCAGCCCGCTCCAAGCCGGTGGCCCTGCCGGAGCCCTGTGTGGGGCTGCCACGCGCGGCTTGGCCCGGCCTGGAGTCGCTCCAAGCGCCGACGGTTTTGAGGAACTGTCTGTCGCTCAGCTTCCGGCCGGCGAAGGCCGCTCTCGTCGCCGCGCCCGCACGTGGCGCCTGGCAGCGCGTGGGGAAGGAAGGAAGGAAGGAGACGTTTCGCTTTCAGAGGTGTGAGCGGAGTGGAGCGGAGCGACCGGCCTCCGGGGAGATACCGTCCCTCTCCCGCTTGCCTGATTTCCCGGCCTCTCCTGCCGCCTCTGTGAGCCGAGCGCGGAGACGTCAGCTGGTGGCATCCCCGGTGTGGATTTTCACGAGGCCTCGACCCCGTCCCCTCGCCTGGCACCATCGATCACGGCTGCTGAGCAAACAGCCACGCTGTCGCATTTCAGCCAGAAGCTAGTGGAAAGTTTTTATTGTCTCCATCTTTCTGCCCGGGCGACGCTGCATTTCGCAGGCCCGCTCCCCCGGACGGCAGAGCTTCCCCGGCTTCTGCTGCAATCCGTGGAGCGCCCTGCTACGCCTCCCCCTTACAGCGCTAACACGCTGCTCTCGGCAGGCTGTCACTGCCCCATGTCCAGTTTGCAGTAGCATTCAGAGATATCAAACTGGAATCTGCCATCAAGCTCCCCCCTGAACAAGACATAAATACATGTTTCTAATTGCTTTTAAAAGCATCTCGCATTAGGCGGCGTGCCCCTTCCCGAAATCCATGGTGTTTTAATCAGCCGAGAACAAGCCCCACAGGACTGCACTGTGCAAAGGCAGAGGCAAACAGCGAACTTCCCGGGTGCAGCACTACCAAAGGGAGCAGTGGGATCCCTCTGCGTACAGGATGTTTTTAATGACAATTTCACAGCCCGATGTATTCTTTGCGCAACTCAAAAAGCGAGTTTCTTTTAACCATCGGAGCACATCCAGTGCTTCAGCTTTGCCTGACCTGGAGGAACGGCTCCGGCTCTCGGCTGCTTCGCCACCTCCCGGCTGGATGACAAGGTGCAGGGCACGGCGGGGGGAGCACCCGGCAGCAGCCCCGCCACGCCACCGGCACCTCGCTGCCTCCGAGACGGAGAACTTCACCCCACCGACACAGATGTTTTGCAGCAGGGATAAATCCCGTTTGCCAGGACCATCAGCACCTCAAAAGCCAACGGGGCTGGAACGGATACGCACAGGAGCGAAGGGACGTCATGAACCTCTCCAGCTCCTGCTCTTGGCTGTGAAAGACTTCCCTCTCCCTCATCTTTCCCTGAGAAGTAGGGAAACGAGGAGCGGAGCGTAAAGAGCTCCTCTGCACGTTTGACCCCTGTGGGGTGAGATCGCAGCCCACCGGCTGCACTGCTAGAAGGCACTTGGATACCAAAGCAGTAAATACTGGGGAAGAACCTCTGCAGAAAAGGGCTCCAGCGCTTTACTGGGTCAACGCTGTAGTTTCAGAGAATTACAGTACACCAAGTCAGTTTTGGCAAGGAAACCTGCTTCAGAGATAACTGCATCCCAGCATCCACACATGGAAGGAAAAAAAAAAAGCAGTATGAGCAGAGGCAAGAGCAAGATATTCCCAGACAAAAATCCTTTTCCCGCAGCTCACAGCCTGTTTTTTGTTATAAAATCCATGCCATTCCTCTTCACGCTGGCCTTTAAACACCCCCCCCAGCTGATTACTACTCCCTGATTACTACTCCCCACACAACAGGGCCTGGATGGGGCCTCAGCCCACGCTCTCCCCAGCTCTATCTGACCGCTCACGTACTTGGCCACGCACGTGCACAGCATCTGCCTCCGCTCGGCCCAGCCGTGTCCTCCGGACGGTGCTCAGCCGCTGCACGGACACCCGCACCTCTGCCTGGGACTGTGAAACTCCTGGCGAGTCCCACGGGGGGCCAAGCTGCTGTCTACGCCACTCCCCTCCTCTCAATCACGCGCTCCACCTAAGGGATAGTTTTCCAAATGAGTAATCTCCAGGCTGCCGCAGCCAGGACAGGGATTCTCTCACTCGACAACGGCATCACCATATGGATATTTAAAATTGTCTAGGTTTAGTTCTACGATACTTCCAGAAGATTAGTGTTGAGGTAAATAGGTGTAACTGGCTCCCTGCTCCGCAAATCGTCTGTAGTTGAGGAAAAGCATACAAGAAATGATTAATCCAAATCTTCCTTCAATTACTTAAAAGTTAGTTTAACGCTTTATAAATCCTGCTCTCTTCATGCAGTATCAAGTTATTTTGACATTCAGAGGCAGTTTTAATGACACTCAGTATTTCTAGAATAACATGGAAGGTTCTTCTTCAGGAAAAGTGTCTCTTGGCCTTGCCAGAGCCGATGCTTTTCTTTCAGAGTAAAGCCCTTCTTCAGTATTTCATTCTGCTGTAAGTGTCTTGGCTAGTGAAGAACTTCAGACTGATGATTTGTGAATTTTAAGTGAAGGTGACATTCAAGTAGATGTTAAGTGATACCTGCAAGTTAATACAGTCTTTGTGCTGTGCATTTAGCAGCCTGCTGCCTGCTTCCAGATTGCTCCTCACCCTGTACGTTGCATTTAGGTGTAGCCTGAAACCCCATCTGGACCAGATCTGCACTCAGTAGCTACAGATGTCTTGTTTTCCCATTGAAACTACAGATAATTGCGACAGTGCTGTATGTTTCTAGGACCTGAAGATATGCTAAGTATTTCAGTATCTTCACCAGGACAGAGGCCTGGAGCTAACTCCTAGAATACACTGAAGAAAACATCCATTAGAGAAAATACAATTCACATGTGCATAGAAGAGTTTCAAAATTTAATAAGCTGACGCAGTGAACAATTCAAGAATCTTTAAAATGCGATTTCAGAAACAAAGTTTAGACCACATATTTAGAAAAGACATTTCTCATATAACAAAGAGATACAAAACAAGAACAATGCTGGTCCCTGCTTGAAGGGAGAATGTTATACGCAGAACTCAAAGAGTACCTGGAATAACATGACCAGTTTTGAACTGCTGACACCGTAACAACTTCTCATAGCAGCCTGCCAAGCTGCTCTAGGGTAAACAGTTTGGGAAGATTCCAGTCCAGTCATAAAGTCAACGTAGTCCTCTTCTGCAGGCAGAGTTCATAGCCTCAAGCGAACAGTAAGCGAGGAGGTACGATATATACTAGGAAGCAGAAATTCACCCACCTTCCTTCGGGGAAGGAGAAACCACTTACTCCATAAACCAAAGCAAACTGTCATGATCCTTTGGACAAAGTCACAGTTATAGGAAAAGGAAAGCAAAATACATTCTAAGGAAGATTCATTCAAGCTAAGAACCACTTTTTATTCCAACCAAAGAGAGATTCTAGTAGTAGAGAAACAGTCAGACCACCACATCAGGCTCATAATGCTTCCCCGCTGTAAGATTGACATTTGCTATGGGTAGCAAACGCTCTGTGATAGCTTTCTGGTTCACAACAGCACGTGCACGTAACAAAACAAAATAATTTCAGACTCCTCCACCAGTGGACAGAACTTCCAGCAGAGCTTTGGCACTCACCAGCAGTCACCCGTTACTTTGCAGGTACCTGTCTAGGAACTGGGAATAGCAGTCTAGAGAACAGAAGTAGCAGATGATGGGCGCTTCGGTGCCTCCCATGTTATCCACGAGGACCACGGTGTGAGCGACGTGATGGAGGTTCATGGTCATGGTGATCTGAATGAAGCTGCTTAGACAGGCACTTCCACACTGGCATGTTTTAGCCACTTGCAGATCTTCACAAAGGTGAGAAGGAAGGAGATGACAACCATAAGGGATTCTGTTGAACAAGAGAAGTAAGTGTGAATTCACTACAAAATTAACCGATGCCACTCAAACACAGTGACATGCCATATGCACCAGTCAGGGAAAAAAAAGAAAAAAAGCTGTTTCAAGATCATATAAAAAGGCAAATCTGAAATTTTGGCACTAGCAATACCAGACTAGTTAGAAATTAAAATGCCATTTTCCAAGATGGCCAAAGAAACCACACAACCACCTTACTGATCACTAAGTACCAAGAATCTGACCTCCAGAGGACATTGTAACAAGAACCAGGGAGTTCATGCAAATTATAACAGCTTAACAGAAGGGCAGAGAATTAGAGATGGACAGAGAATTAAAAAGAGGACTAAGAAAACGAGACAACTGTGGTACACATTCGCTCTTTCCTCACATTAGCCAGGCAGGTCATCATATTTCACCCTGGCCTGCTGAGGTCCCTGCAATCTACTCCACACTCTCTAAAATGAGAAAGTGGTAGTATCATAAACACGCTGTATCCAGGGAGTGAACTGGAGATAAAGTGAGCCTTTCTACAGTAGTATTACACCGCAGACAATAAATTCAGGTTCTCTGTTGACATATCTACTTTCTCCTCCTTCATGCCAGTAATGACATTCAAAGACAAGAATGAAGAAACTGCTTCTTTTAAATTCACAGATGAGTGGCATCATGTTTAGGGTATAAAATAAAGATTTCCCTGATGTATTCTGTACACTTAACTTTAAAATATGGATACCACCAGTGCACAACCGTCACTCAAGACTCACCAAATAGGTCTAACACTGATTCGCATCCAGGCTATACCTACATATTCTTCATTCTCTCTACACACCATCAGTCACATAGCTAGGACGCCTGTGGATTCCCCCCCCACACACACTTCAGTTCCAGGACATCCTTTTTTCTGGTCATGACAAGAATAATCACAGCTCTTGTACTTGCCCAGAATGCCACCATGAAGATTGTTTTCCAAACATTTGCTTTTATTGTGTCATCCCGCCTCCTGTTTTCGTCCTTTCTCAAGGCTTTTATAGCCTATCGTCACTCCTTATTTTTTGTTAATTCACACATCCAGTGAACATCAGACAAGCAGCTTCTGTTGCTCATTTCTTAGTTTTTTTTTTTAAAGGTAATCAATCACTTATGCTTAACGAGTCCCTTGCATCTGAGAAGCTCCTGGAATGAATGCACACAACTGCCCTCCTTACCCTCTTAAATGCTGCTGTGCTGCGACATCTTTGGAAAGCTGAGCAACAGCGAGGCTGCTGGAGTGCCAGCGCTCCTCTGACCAGCACCATTTCCTTAAAATCACAGGCCAGTGGCCAAGGGGACCGTTTCCCTTGTCTTACAGAGACTCTTGGAGCAGAGCCTTCTTCATTCTGCACGGTGTTGGCTTTCCACAACACCTGCTATATTGGGGGCAGGGGTTAGGTCAATGACTAGGTGTCCTCAGGTCCTCTGGTAATGGAACTGAGCACCAAAGTCTGATCAGTGCAGGGGCATCATGTTCTCTAGAAAAATACACACACTAATCATATTTGTACCAAAAACACTGCAATTCATATCAAAGACTGGAAAGGAGGCATGAGAATTTGGACCATCACTCTGCATTAAACTCAGCTAGGTCAGAAGTGGAGGAGGTGAGAACCCGCTAGCTCAGCTCATCTCAGCGTGGGCCCCGCATGCCCGTGGACCCCCTTAACACAGACTTTAAGCAATTAACCCCGGCTCCTGGGGCTCTCCCACCCTTAGGGCAGGAATGGGCAAAGAACATAGATGATGAGAACATCCAGTCTGTCTCTCACCCCCTTTCTGTATCCATGACTCTCTTCCATCTTTTCGCTCCCTTTTCACCCAGGGAAATGGGGTGGGAGTAGCGCCAGATGGTACTAGAAAATCACAGGCAGTGGCATTTAGACAGAGCTAAGCAAGTGATGCGGGGGCAGGGGAGGGGAGAAAAAATGATAATAAACAGCAGCCTGGCAAGGATGTAGCTTATCTGGTGAAGCCAGAGATGTTAATAATTTTAAAACTACCTCAGAGTTGGGCTTTTCTGCATAAGGCAGAATACCTTAACCTCAACACAGAAGGAAACTAACAGTTTAAGAAAACCTGAAGTAAGGAGAAACCTGCAGTAAGTAATGCCAACTGCAGCACGATGTTCCCCCTTTGAGAAGCCCCTCGTGGTGTCTTTCTAACACTGCTCAGCTTGTGTAAGGTCCCATTAAAAGCAGGGCAGACTGGCCAGTGTCTGTAACTAGAAGCTGTCCTGTGGAAGGCGACCTTTATTTTCACATGTGAAAGGTTAGCTACAGGCTAACAGATTTTTCACGCAGTCTAGTGTGCTTTAACGTGAACACAAGATGATGGGCAACCATGACTCTCCAGGCTAAGGCCCAATACAAATTATGATCCGCATCACAAAATCCACTGTAATCTAAGCACCTACATATAAAATACATATAAAAAGGGTCACAGAAATGGGTTCTCTTTTCCCATGGCTGGGCAAAAATGTTCTGTCGCGGTGCTCCCCATTTTGTGAATTATAATATTTCAATCAATAGCTTTCTCTAAACGCTCCCAAAGTCACCAAGTTACTATGAGAATCTGCTTTATCTTGCATAATAAAGTGAGGAATTTACAAGCAGAATTCAAGCAACTTTAACTTCACGGTTTATAATATGTGAAGAACAATTGCCATAAACAGGAA
The DNA here is from genome assembly GCA_003342895.1 of Casuarius casuarius. NCBI lineage: Eukaryota > Metazoa > Chordata > Aves > Casuariiformes > Casuariidae > Casuarius > Casuarius casuarius. Next base: position 2,880,283 of record PTFA01000100.1, on the reverse strand, counting down.
AAAACAAAGCAGGGAAGTTTAGACTTGACAAGTTTGAATTGGAGCAAGTGACATACGTACCAATCATGCTACTCTTACCTGTAATTTACAGTGGCCCTTGCAGCACATTCTAACAAAGTCAATGGTATTTTCAGTTGTATGCTGGGAACAAGCGGATTAGACGGTTCAAAAGGATTTCCAAAGAGATCCAAGTTCTCAAGAGAGAGTTTCCTAAAATCACTGGGCAAAAAAGGAAGTTTGTTTCGAGCGGCTGACAGGAAGCGCAGATGACCTAACTGGCCCATCTTGAAGGGCAACCTAATCAACTCATTGTCATCGAGCTTTAAATTAACAAGTTCTCGCAGTTGGCAAAACTGAATTGGAAGTGCTTTGATTTTGTTTTGGCTGAGGTCCAAGAACTGAAGGGACTTCTGAAGGGTGGAGTTGCACAGGGCAACACTGAATGACTCCAGGTGATTGTTGTGCAAATTAAGCTCCTGAAGACAGATCAGGTCACCAATAGTAGCTGGCAGTTGCTTAATATGATTATGACTTAGGTCCAGTTTTCTGAGTTTCTTTAAGCAAAGCACACGCGTGTCAATTCGAGCAAGTTTGCAGTATGAGGCTTGGAGATGTTCTAGGGAGTAAGGAAAGCTTTTGGTGAGAGGATAGTCCCTTCTTGATGTTATGATCATCTTCGTTTTAGGTTTTTCAACTTCTGAGGTCTTCGCTGGTACCAGAGCTGAGAGGGGGAGCGCTCCGATGTCAGTACCTTGGTGAGCCAGTCTCACAGCTGAAAGGAAATTCTTTAAATTGCTGGCATTTGCCTACAAAAAAACCCACAAATACGGAATTAGAAGTTCATCAGATTTATAGTAACACTTTCTGGACTATTTTGTACACATATGCATAATGAAATATTGAGAAGGGCAATGAAACGAGAAACATAATTCAGGCTTACTTGGCTGGCATGCTGTTTACAGTATTTAAGAGCAAATGGTATGCAATTTGAATGAGAAGCTATGAACTCTCTGAATAACCTAGATCAAATGAACTGCGCTGCACTACTCAGAAAAGGAACAAAGCACAGAGTTTACAGCTGAAAATAAAGTACAGAAAAAAGTCCGATGCACTGCAATCTTCCCAAACTGCAACATGTCTACAGAAACACACATAGAGAAGGCAGGGATCTAAAGTCTGAGGCAATCACTTCTGAAAGCTGCTAGGAAGGAAAAGCATGGAATTTGAGGTCGAATTCATATGTAAAGTAAGTGGAAAGCTCCAAGGCAGGTTAAGTAAGTGCTTCCGGTCACATGGGGCACTGCCTGGTTGTGCCAGCACCAAAAAGGAGGATAATTATTTTCAGTCGTTCTGCAAACAAGTGACCAGCTTTGCTTTAGGCAGGACACAGTATAATGGCAGTAAGGACACAGAGCCACATTAATGGAAGAGCACATGACTTCTATTTTAAATAAAGATCAAGCAAAGCTGTGTTACATTTGCTGTACGGATACAATTAAGTTTATGAATAGCAGGGTGACCAAACATTTCTCTTCTAAATTTCCCATATCTACTTCAACTGGCAACTGACAGATATGAAGTTATAAGGAAATTTTGAAATAGAAAGCAGCATGTATCCATACAACTAGGATTTATCCCTCAGTGCAGAAAAGAACAGACGCTCCTGGAGTTTTGGCACAGTGCTGAGAGCCAAGAGGTTTTCACTCTATTTCCAGTGGTGAACAGGCTTGCCCAAGCCTGGTGACACCCATTTCTGCACCTAAAAGACAACCCTTCTCCTAACAGTATTTGTCTATACCAAATTCCACAGGGTGTAAAACTAGCTCACATCATATACTGGAAGTGCCTAGCACAATACACAACGATCTTGGAGACTTCTAGATGCCAATGCAATATAAATAAAGACAACAAAGGTCAAACATATTTGACTGCACAGCTAACCTAACGACTGGCCTTCTTCGTCATCCCATGCGCATCTGTCCTCTTAACTCCTGATGTGATATCTTCCAGAGATACAGAAATTGCACCTTCTCCTTATCAATGTTCATTATGTCAGCCAAACTACACTAAAACACTTAGCTATGGGACTCCTCCTGACTACAGGCAGATTCAGCACGTTTCCAAGGGCAAAAGCAGCTAAATAAATTTGAAAGTAAGGGGCAAAAGTCACTCAGATCTGTAAAGACCAAGCAGAATGGACAACAAGATGCTAGAACTGAAGTTACAGGCACTATTTCTTTGTTCCCAGAGCGCGAGACACAACAGAAACCTGCTTTTAGAGACAAAAGCTCTAGAACGTTAAGATAAGTTTACACTATTTATGTGTCTTTAAGATAGGACTACTTTGTGTTCTGGAACCTTAAGACAAATTTTCTCTGAAATACCTATGTAAAGGAAATATATCTGTAAACCCATAAGAATATGTTGAGAAAATACTAAGACGCACCTATGAAAAAGCCAAAGGATTAGTTGGAAGTGCTCAGGAAGGAATTTTCTGCCACAAGTCTGGCGTCTCAACAACAAAAAAGATGTTGCGAAACTAAGTTAATATGTGCTGATGCTTTACAAGTCTCATTTCAGAGCTAAATGAAAGATGACAGGGCAACCGGAGATGCCACGGACTTAACAGGCCTCGCACGCCACACAGCAGGCACAGGCCTGCTAAAGGGGAAACCACAGTGACTATTATTTTTGCTCCAGGGTTAAATGTTTTAGAGCAACATTTCTTCACTTAATTTCTGATGTGGCTGAATGCAGCAAATCACACTACTTGGCAGAGTACTAAGAGTGAGGTTTTGCGTGGTAGCTGCACACAACCAGCGTAGTGATATCCGGGAATCTCTTTTCTACAAAGCTTTTGTCCATCTTTGAGATTTTAGATGCTTTTCTATAATGAAATTATGAGACTAGCAGAAATGATATATAAAAATTACCAATCATCTTAAACTCTCCAAAACTGGAAACACAATTTAAGAGGAATACATAGTATCGTTGGCTTTTGAAGCATTCAGTAATTTGTTTATGGAGCTTGACAGTAGGAAGGTGAGCCTTCATGTTAAAATGGGAAGTGAGAATATGGCTTCCTTGGAACAACTCTAAACAGCTTTATAAAAGGTCAAAATTCGAACTCCTGTTTCACTAGAGTCTACTGAAAATAGTCCTAGTATGCCCTTTACAACAGTTCGCTCAGAGACCAACTTTTTGACTTCCTCCTCTTCAGCAGAAATGCTCAGAGGAAAGAACCTAAACCAAGAACATATTCTGGATCTAACACAACACCTGTGATTTTTTTCTGCAAGACGCGGAGCGCATTTGCTTCTGCCAAGACAAAGTTAATTAAACTGAATTTAGAAACAAACTGCTTCTTTTATATTTAATCCTATAATGTGAACCCCTCATTTCATCAATTTAAGGCCACTTTCCACCACAGCCTTCCTTCTCGTGCAGAGAAGATTTTTCCAGATCATTACACTGCGCCAGGTTCTGCCAAATCTCAGACTATCACATTATATCCAGACACCGCTCTTATTACCAATAAAAGGAGCGTTTTTCCCTTGTCAGGTCACACTTTTCTTTTCAGGGGGTCACAGTCCCGAATACTGATTCATTTACCTTGTTTCTCGAGCAGATCTCGTAGCCTGCCCTGAGCTCTCTCCCACTGTGGCAAGGCTGCCGGCAGTGCCTGTTGCAACTGCAGTTGAGACATACCTTTAGCGTCTCCCCTCAGAGAGGCTCTTTGAGAAAACACTCTGCCTTTGAAAGAATAAGCTTACGCATTCAAGATTACAGCTGCTCCGCGTGACGTCACTGAAATTATTACAAAACATCCCTCAGACCAAAGCATCACAATCACAACAGAGCCAGAAKGAGTTCCTGAACAAAAAGTTAGTGTCATCTGCACAGCCTAACTCTAAACTTTCAGAAAAGTTGTCCTGTTATAACAGGGCTGCGAACGATTATTGGAATGGGCATAGAAAAAATTAACAACATAAAAAATGAATGCTAATGCAAGGCTTTTTTGGTGAGTTTAGAATGAAAAGCATCATTATGCATTGACAACTTTCAAGTATTTCCTATCAACTGCAGATGAACACATTGGTGAGTCCTACTGCTGGCAAAGCACTAGAACAAGGCGGCGATGGCACGGCTGATCCGTACCACGCGTCTCCAGCTCTGGAGTCCACACTGGGTACGCTGCCGGTCCGGTAACGCTAACACGAGAACAGCTTCACGAAGACTGTTCTGTAGGACTTATGGCTAAAGAAATGGAGTATCAGACAGATTAAAAAAAAGTTTTTTTCTTCAAATAGTTAAGGCAGAAGAACGTGGAAGAAGTGAAAACCACAGCGGGCCCCAGCAAGGCAGCTGGGCTCAGCTTTCCTCGTGCAAAGCGTGAGCTTTTCTCACCCCCCTCCCTCTCCTCAGCCTAACGGGGCAGGCGAGGCCGAGCTCCTCGCGGCAGCCCGGTCCCCACCTCCCGCCCCAGAGCGGGGGCAGCTCCCGGGAGGCCGCCGAGCACCGGCCCCGCGGGGGGAGGCCGGGACGCACCTTGCTGAGACAGACGTCCACGGGGGGCTCCCGGAGGCGCACGGTGGCCTTGCCCTCCTCCACGAACCGCGTGAAGAACCGCTCGATGTTCTCCTGCACCTGCGCGACATGGCGGGCGGTGAGCACCGCGGCGGGGCGCCGACCCCCCCCGCCCCGG
>PTFA01000100.1:2845182-2874575 GCA_003342895.1 Casuarius casuarius | reverse complement strand
ACATGGGGGATCTGGGGGTGATGGGTGTGAGGGACACGGGGGATCTGGGGGTGACGGGTGTGAGGGACATGGAGCTGGGGGTGATGGGTGTGAGGGGATGGGGGCAGTTTGGGGGGCGGCAGGTGTAGTTGGCCACGGGGCACTCGGGGGGTGGTATATCCTGGCTGTACAAAACACTTTTGGCAGACGTAGTGTGGCAAAGAAGGCCGTGTGGGGTGCGAGTGCTACCATGCAGGTAGCTACACGGCGCACTGTGATCTTTAAAAACATCCCCCTGCGCACGGTGTGACCATGCACCAGGGCGAATGGCTGCAGCACCACGCTGCTGTGGTGGGCATGAAGAGCTGCCGAATTCAGCTTCAGGCCCTCACACCCCACAGGAGTCGCGTATTTACCTGGAGAAGACGAGAGCACGTAGACACCCCGGGCAGTGCTAGACCTGGGGACCACCATCAACCAGAGCTGGTCAGGTACATGTGCATCATTCAGGTGTCAGTTGTTATGACAGGCGAATCTTCTGGACAGTTTGTACAGCTGTGGTATATAACAGGAATACAGAGGTTTATAAGAAATCCTTCAGCATATTCATTTACAAGGGTCTCCAGGATAGTGTCCAAAACAGTGATAGAAAAAATGAGTGTCAGTGACAGCATCATCTCGGGTGTCGGGGCATGATGGACGATTCTTCCCTTGGGCCTCGTCCCCAGCGTGGCGGGACTGGACCAGCTGAAGGATGGGTTGTTGCTAGAAGAGCCTCAGATAACCCTAGTAGGAAAGACAACCGTGGGAGTTCAGAAACAAAACTTGGGGAAAAAGCTCTGTTTGTTGTGACATGCAGTTGCCATTTATTTAACTTAGATGCCAATGTCGCACTTTATCCTCCACCTACACTGGTAACTCCCTCAGGCTGTGAAAAACACGTTCTGTTTTTTTTCCTCATGTCACTGCAATTCTGAAAAAACTGCATTTGGGATTGGACACCGGAGCAGAGTTTTACCGTAAGACGGGTGGAGATCTGGCGCCCTTCTAGTGCACTGCCGCAAGGCCGGAAGGAGGAAATCTTTCTGGATCACGGACATTCCCATCGGGTGCCTGGAGGTATTTGGCAAAATCACCGACGATGTGTTTCGGCGGTCTGCTCTCACGTCCTGGCAGCAGGCAACGCACTTTGTGAGCGAGGGACGTGTCTGGGAGCGCGTGGCTGCTGGAAGCTTTTTGAGCGTCTGTGGGGAGGAGAGTTAGCTCAATTTGTTAGTAGAAATTTAATACTCTGGGTGCGTCCCTGGCACAGACAGGGGCTAAACTGCTGTAAATGACAAGAAAACGTGAAGCCTTATGAAAAACTTGTTACATGGATAAGAGAAATTCAATGTGGTCAAGGATTCAAAAGAAATCCTAATGAAAAAGTGGATTTATCAAGCTGGGACAGACAGGGAGTCTCCACGTGACGGTGAAGCCACACTCTGGCTTTCAGTGTGTGGCAGGAGTCACTTCAGGCCTGCGTGCGGTGGAAATCTGGAATAAAGCTGGAATTAGCAGGACAACTGCTCAGACATGCCAGTCGGGTGAGGAGCGAGCCCTCGGTGTGCACGTGGGTCCGTTAATCGCCGTGAACGGGCTGGTTCGAGACGTGACCGTCCTGGCCGTGCTGGCAGCGGCGACATTAGCCAGATCACTGGTTAAAGCCAGCGCTTTCAGTGCCTTTAACGGGGATTAGGATAAAAATCGGCTCATCCTTTCAGCGGTTTCCTTCCACAGTGATTTTTTTATTTTTTGGCTGGGGAGCATTTCCGCTTTAAAAATTGCTCTGTAATCTGACTTTTTTTTTAAAAAAAAGATTTTTCCCGAAACAATAGCGTGCACGCGCAAGACGGGCTGCCACCTCGCTGCTGGCGGCCGGCAGGAGGCGGTGCGGTACCGGCACCGGCCGGCAGGAGGCGGTGCAGAGCGCGGTGCGGTACCGGTTCCGGCGGCACCAACGACCCAATCGGAGCCGGGGGGGGGAAAGCAAAATGCGCGGTTTGGGTCAAAAAGAGCCCGCGTCTCTCTGTGTTGCCCAGGCTACGCTGCAGTGGCTATTCACAGGCGCGATCCCACTACTGACCGGCACGGGAGTTTTGACCTGCTCCGTTTCCGACCTGGGCCGGTTCACCCCTCCTTAGACAACCTGGTGACCCCGAGCTCCCCGGGGATCACCATATTGGTGCCGGCCTTAGCGCGGACACCCGCTCGGCATAGCGCACTGCAGCCCAGAACTCCTGGGCTCAAGCGATCCGGCGGGCTCAGCCTCCCGAGTAGCTGGGACTACAGGCGTGCGCCACCGCGCCCGGCGCTGGTTGTCTTGCGCCGCGACACCTAGAGCCTCGCTCCCGCTGACGTCACGCCGCGGAGGGGCGGGGGAGGGCGCCGCACTGCGCACGCGCGGCTCCGGAGGCCGCCGGGGGGTGGGGGTGCGTCGCGGTGCAGGCCGGGATGCGGGGCAGGCTTGATTAGCGCATGCGCGGGCGGCCATCTTTCTTTGGCGGCTGGGCGCGCAGCAGGCAGCATGGGGCACCAGCAGCTCTACTGGAGCCACCCCAGGAAGTTCGGGCAGGGCTCGCGCTCCTGGTCAGTGCAGCGTGGCGGTCGGGGCCCCCTTCGCCCTGAGAGGGTGCGCGGGCGGGCGGGCTTGGGGGGGGGGGGGCGGAAGCCAGGCGGGAGCGGGCGCGAGCGGGCGCGAGGCAGAATTACACCCCCACCCCCCCCCGCCGGCCGCCATTAACGGCCTGACGCGCTCTCGCCGTCTTCCCCCTCCGCAGCCGCGTGTGCTCCAACCGGCACGGCCTCATCCGCAAGTACGGGCTGAACATGTGCCGGCAGTGCTTCCGCCAGTACGCGAAGGACATCGGCTTCATCAAGGTGAGCGCCGGGGCGGCGTCGGGAGGGGCGGGGTGGCCTTTCCCTGCTGTCGCCTCACGCCCTTCTCCCCCCTCTTGCAGCTGGACTGAGCGCCGGGAGGATGAGCCTGGCACCGGGGGCTCCTGCCGCTCCCGCGGGCCGCCCCGAGGACCCCGCAGTGTCTCGGCGCCGTGCTACACAATAAAAGGCCTCCGTGCCCCATTGCCGTGTGTGCGTTTCCCTTCCGTGACGGTTTGGTGGTCCCGAGGTTTCCATCTTCCTTTCCCTGCGTAGCCACTCAGGAGGGTGGGAGCTGCTCTGCGAGCAGGTCTAACCGAGCCAGCCCTGGGGCCCTCAGCTTTCCTACATAACTGGTAGTTTAAGGAGTGCTGGTGCTTGTATGTTAGTGACACATAAGCCTTATAAACTGCCCCCCCCCCAGCGACTCCTGGGGATGTAGTCAGCACTGGGTTAAATTGGTATGTTTGTCTTTTTAGATGCAGTGGAAATCCCTTTTCTATTCTATATAGCTTCAGTGATACAAAGGGTGTCCTTGGCTCCTATGAAGGCCGTGACTGTTCCAAAACTCATGATTCCCAAGCTAAAGATCATACATAATGTTTGGTCAGGATGGGGGTGTCTTTCTCTAGTATTTGCCTCTGCTTTAGAGTAGTTTTTAAGGAGAGCAGCAGCATGGCCTGCAAGGCTTGCTTAAAATGAGCAGTATGTGAATGGCCCAGCAGCCTGCTGAAGTTTGTGCTACTGCAGGGCAGCTACCAGTAATGGTTGACCTATTTTGGTTAGATTTTGGTAAACTCTGTTCTTGCTATCTAGCATTCTAGAGGAATGCTGATGTTAACAGCACTTCTGTGGTGCAGAGCAGTACCTTAAGCTTTGTGTCCAAGCCCCTTTTTGTGCTAAAAGATCTAATTGGGGTGTGTAAAGCTTTAGGGGATATTATGCTTAATATTGAATAGAATACAGGAGTAACAAAATGTAGGTCCTGAGCCAGAAGCAGCATTTGGACAATGCGGGTGTTTCCTGGGCTGGAGCTGTAGTGTGTAATATGCTGTGCAGTTGGAAACTGCCTCTTCTCCTGTGAGTGTGGAAGGCAGTAAATTAAGGGCCATATATAATATTATAACTGTTGTCCTGGAAGCCTAGCAAGACAAAGCTGTGTGTTGAAAGAACACCTTCCATTTCACCTGCTACATTCTGAAGTTTTCACCCCCCYCCCCCCCAAATTATTTAATGAGGCTGAACAAAATAGGATAATTTTCAGAAGGGACTGGGAACAAATCCGCATACTGGCCTGCTGGCTGGAGTGTTTCTTCAGGGTGGTGTTAAAGCCTCTCTGCACCCTGGGCCTCATCCTCTGTGAGTGCTTCACTCTGAACTGAAGGTGGCTCCTTGTCATGGAGCCTGTTTAGGTTTCTAGGTAGCAGAGAAGTCTCTGGGCCCTGGGGGCCTATGGGGGTGTGCTCAGCACTTGGCTGTCAGGAGCAAGCAGGTGTGTGTAACATCACAGCTTTGACCTTTGGTGAGCTTTAATGTGAATTTCCTGTGAGGAACCTCCAGGGATGTGCAGCTGCTGAGCTGGGGATCTGAGGTAAGTCTACAGCATAAGCCAGAGAGCTGCGGGGATAATGCTGAGGCTGGAGCAGCTTGAAGCTCAGCTGGCTACTTTTTTTGTCCCCAACTGACCAGATAAAGTTACAATGAGGTGTGTGCTGCTGTGATCAGTCAGCTTGTGACAGTGAAAGAGGAATTGTCTGAAACTAATTTGGTGAAACTTTGATCAATACTTAGTAGGTAACAAAAAATAAATGTGGAAATGTACCAAGCCAGGTTAATACCCACTTTTGTGGGGGAGTAAAGTGTGCTGTTCTAGTTTTAAGGGCTGTTGTCATAACTTTATTGCAAGGGAACTAAACCCCCAGCTAACTACAGGGAAGGAACAGTTAATCCTGGGATACTAAATCAACTAATAGTTAAAGCCTGGACAAAAATTACAGAGTTGACTCTATAGGTCTTGTGCTGCCCAGGGGACTCCACTCTTCCCTTTGCCTTGAAACAATGACACATTACAACAAATTTCTTCATGGTTCTGTACTTTCTAACAGTTTACCAGTGCTTGAAATGTCATGCAGACTGCTTTCCATGAAAACGCTGGCCAAATGTGGGGTGCTTGTTGTAGCCTGGCAAGATACTGCTCGAAAATCCTTTCCAAATTGTACTGGTTGCAGCAAGACTTGTGCAAAACTTTCAGGCATACCTAATTTGCTGATGCAAGGTAGGTTGAAGGGGCTCACTTGGGATCCTTAGAAGTCCTTGCAGCTGTATTTTTTGTTTCGCTGGGCATGAAGGGGAAGGCGGCATATTCCCACCCTGAATTGCAGTTAGTTGATAACACAAACTGACAAATCACTGGGTTAATGATTTCTAGTAGTAGTAACCCTCATTCCCAAGAGTGGAACTGAAACCTCCATCAACCAAAAAGAACAAGTGTTTTGGAGTAAGTATTTAGTGCTTCTTTGTTAACACAAACTTTTGTGCTCTTACTGCCAAGTTTTGCAAGGAATGTTCCTTTTTCTTTTTTTATCCTTGTAAAAACTAACCAGGTCCTTAAAGATCTTTAAGGACATAAGCATGAAAATGGAATAATACTTGAAGTGGAAGTAAATGCTAAAGAGGACTAAAGGAGTGGCCCAAGCCTGTGGGTATGAAAACAGGGTGTGAACAGAGCTGCCAGCTGCATGGAGACGGGTAAGGCAATGAGAACCACTCTTCGGTACTATTCAGAAGTAGGAGGAAAGCCAAGGAAAGGAAGCTATTAGTGACAGGTGGTATAGAGAACACTGATAAGCTTAATGTGGGCTCTGATCAAACTTCAAAAAGTTGATGAAAAAGGAGAGAGAAGTTCATGCCAGTAAGAAAGGACAGTTTAAAAATGCGCACTTCCCAGGGGCTGGGTTTGTGTAGGGCGAAGTTGCAAGAAGAGAAACTTGTGTTTTTTCATAATGGAAGGGGAGAATTCATGAAGGTGGTTAAGTTCTGGACAGGACTTGGAGGTTATGGACTCTCCATCCTTGGAGACTTTTTGAAAACTTGACAAAGCCCTGAGCGACAGGAGTTAGCTCTATTTTGAGCAGGAGATCGGCCTAGAGATTTTCAAATGTCCCTGAATCTGACTTCAAGTCAAAGAGGATGTAGGAATGGAAATCTGGTACCTGGATGTAAAGAGGTTCCTGGAAACTTGGCCAGCCATTTCTGGTGTGGGAGAAATTCCAGAATACTGTTAAATGCCAAGCTTGAAAAGTAGAGGATAGAGGATGAAAAGCCCAGATAGAAGAGGCAGTGGATGTGATTTGCCAGCACTTTAGAAAAGTTTTGATACCATTAGTATGAACTAGTCAAACAGGAGGGAGTTTCCAGTGGGGTCCCAGAAGGATCTTTAATACCTTCATTCACAGTGGAGTAAAGGGCATGGTTATGTAGTGCTGATGAAAATGAGCTGAGAAAGGGCACTTTGGAGGGGGCAGCAGAAATTCTTAAAGGAGTACTCAAAAGTGCAAATCTAGAGAGGGGGTGACTTGAAGCAGTGTGAGGCAACAAGGGCACGGAAGTTACAGCACACTGGTTGAAAAACTTATAAAATGGAAGCATACACATTGCAGGAGCAGAGGTATTGCTTGTAGTCAGTGTAAAGGACAATTTCTACCCTAAATAGCATTTAGTTCCTCTGACATTGATTTTTTTGGTTTCTGCTGATATGCACAAAGACAGGTGAATCCTGTGAGGTGCGTTTGTCTGGCTTCAGCCTGGTTCTGAAAATCAAAAAACACTAATTGCCTTTCTAAGCAATTACTGAATCTTGTTAAACCTTTCTGATATCAAGGGGACACTCATTGGAAAAGTAAACATTTTGTTCTCAAGAATTCCTTTAACTCATGTAACAATCCCAAAGATTTCTTTGTTTTCTTTCAAGAAAGCAAGTAAATTAGTCAGCTTTGTCTGCTGATGTGACTGGCTTCTGCTCTTGGGTTCCCAGAAGAGAATTAGGGGCTGCAGTGAAAAAGCTGGTTTCTCAGCAGGTTGATTTTAATACACCATGAATGCTGCTGTGGAGATGGATAGGGAGGAGCTGGTAGGACTACGTTAAGCTATTGCCTTGGACTCTGAGGACAAACATAAGCTGTTGCTGGGCAGAGGCATGAAATGTAAAAAGTGGACTTGTCCTATCAGTGGGTCTGATCTCAGATTTGTAATTGAGGGCTTGGAGCTTATCCTCCCCCAAGGAGGATATAATCCAAACATGTGGTTTGTGCAGTGCTTCTACCAAAAGTGAGGAAGAGTTGTGCACATGTCAACAACCTGGCTGCATCCAGAGGAGCAAATCCCCTGTGCCTGCTGACAGCCTTGGTGTCCAGGGCAGGATCTTGACAACCAGAAGCAATCGGTAGACTTGCACAAAGGAATCATGCTGAATAGCTGGCAGCTGTCCTGTGTTCAGCTTGCCTTCTGGTCACTCTTCCAGGTGCACAAGCTGTGCTTGTGGCACCTCCCGTTCAGGAGCGTCTGGTTCCTGCCCCTGGCTGAGGCTGGCGAGGGCAGGATGAAGCTCGGGCTCACAGAGGTGGGACACTGCTTTCCTCTTGGGAGAGGAGGATGCCCTGGGGCTGGGTACCAGCCTGGGGCTTCTCTGGTTCTGGGCGAGATGAAGGATGGGCCATTCTCCTGCCTTTTGCGAGGCATCTTGCCTGCAGTGCTTCTCCCAGCTCTGGTGGTGTGGGATCAAGCCCTGCTAAGCTGTTCTGCTGGGTGGGGGTGCCCACAGCTGAGCGCTCGTGATGTGAACTCGAATCCTCCCATCTGAATTCGCTTCACTGCTTGGGTAAGAGCCCTCGCTACTGAGTGAGGCATTACCAGGTAAAGCTTTTCCTGTCCCTTCTGTGCCAGGCTCCTGACTGCCCCCTGCAATGACAGGGCTTTGAGTCCCTCCCCGGCACATCCTGATGAATTATCGTGGTGTGTGCGGTATCACTCTCATTTCCTCCTGCCAGAGGCTCTTCCAGCTGCAGGGCTGCATCCATCTGCCCTGTTCATCCCAAGCCTTCCTGTGCAGGTCCTTGGGAAACCCCTCACCCAGGTCCTGCATCTGGCTGAGGTGGGATGGAGGCACTGGGGAGGTGGGGGCGGGGGTTCCCCTTTGAAGATGCTATTTTAGGGTCCACAGTACTTTGGTTTGAGCTGCTGGTGGGTAGCTGACAGGAAGCTTTGAAAATAGCAGTGGTACCTGAATTGGATATTCAGAGCTGCAAGGAGATGTCAAGGCTACAGGGGAGCTGTGGATGTTTGCCACTCTTTCCTGAGCAAAGCCCCCTTCTACTATCAAAGCGGCTTTGAGGGCACCTTTCTCTGCCCTGTGTGGCTGCTGTTGAATTGTAGTGAATTATGCTGCTCTAAAGCAGCTGAGGGTTTGGTCCTGAGAGCTAAGTACCAAAGCATCTGTTGTCTACATGATGAAAAAATGATTAAAAAGAGGAGAAAAAGCACTACCAAATAGCTAGGGATACCAATTGAAAAGCAACTTCCTACCTGAAAACAAAACAAAACTAAAATGTTTTTGAATTACTCTGGACACATTAAAATACCTAAGTTTTCACCTTGTAATTCTGCAAATGCCTTAAATGTTCTTGCCATTTTCCTATTCTATTGCTCCCATCTTTTAAGTCTAGCAGGAAGGTGGTGTAGTACAAACTGTAATGCCTTTTTACCTTATTACTGCCTTAGCTATGTATTTATTGCCCAATATACAACAAACACTAGGTGCCACAACCTTGAATTTCCTGAGCTCATAGTGAAAATTGCATTTAGATTCTTCCTGAAGCTGATGGTTACAGACTATGAAGGTCTACAGATGTGAAGCTCAAACTTATTTGGAAGTGAAATGACTTATAAAGAGTTGTTGATTCCCCTAAAGAACAAGTAAAAATACTCTTCAAGGACTCTTGCATTAATAGCAAACAACTGATACATTTTTCTGTAGGGAAATAAAGTCGCTTATTTGAAGCAAAGTAAAAGATAGTGATGCCTTAGCTTTGAGAGATGCAACTCTAATTGCTGAAATACAGTTTATAAGGGATTTGAAAGTGGAGGAAAAAAACACTAAACTGTGTTGGATTATGCACCAGATAAAATCTCTGCTTGTCAGAGGCTCCCGGAGTTTGCAATGCTTTGGGTAAAATACTGGCTTTTGAACTCACCCTTAGGCTAGAGAAATGAAGCTGTCTGCACTCAAAATAGGAGCGGGGGGAATGCAGTTGCTTCAGGTAGGCTGCGGCAGCGCAGTTACTGTGAAAGCTTTAACTGATTGAAATCTGTGTGCCTTATTGCAGCAAATGGCTTGTGGGACCAGGCAGGGGGTGATCTTCCCGGGTTTTCCTATGTGGAGCATCTCAGGCCGAGCACAAGTCACAGCCAGGTGGGTCACTGTCGGCTTGGGAGGGATCCGGTTCCCTGCACATCAGCAAGCCGCTTAACCTGCCGTGTGGTTCAGTTCCCCAGCCGTGAAATCGGGATAACGCTTCTGGAGTAAACTTGCTGCAGAATCTAAACCTGATAGGTGGATTTGAAAAATCAGCTTCTGGTTTTGGGTGTGTGAAAACAGCCTCAATAATGTAAACTATATACAGATGTGCCACTTCTTACGTCTGCACAGAAACACTGCAGTTTGTCCTTGATCTTGAGGATTAACATGAACAATGAAATCATCAAGAAAGCTATTGTAGAAATAGTTAATTCTTAAAAGCAACTGATTTTTCCTTTACTGCTGTTGCTTAGAGATGTCTGTAGTAGTGTGGTAGGACGGTAGCAGGACAAGAGGTGCTCCCCCAGCTCAGCAAGGGACGTAGATGTTCTGGGCATGGTCTTCCCCATTCCCTGCCCTCTGCGCTGAGGAGCGCCTTCCAGCAGAATACGGAGATTTTTGGCGAAAAGGACCTTTAGGTCTCTGCTGTGCCTGGATACAGGGTGTGCAGTTACCAGCTCAGGGGCTGAAAAGTATGCAAGGGAAAATCCAGCGCAGCGGAGTCCGTGTCCGAGTGTGGAAGCTAGATGGCACAGTCAGCCCGCGGCTTCACGGCGGCTGCAGGAAGGGTTTCGGCAAGGGGCAGTCCTGCAGCGCGTGCGCCCTTGGTTGGGTTGCTCCCCTCCGGGCAGACCGGAAACGAAGGATGCCAGAAATAGCCTGCTTTTCACCCTAAAGTGAGTTGTAGCATGTGGAGAAGAGCTCCAGAGCTTGGGCCCCGTGAAAAGGTGCAAGAGGCTCTTTGAAGGGGTTGTTTCAAACCCTTAGGACTGCACAGGCTGTGGATGGCAGGATCCGGGCGCAGCCCCTGCTCTGCCCCTCTGCTCACTGCTGCTCAGGTCCTGTTTGACAGTGGTGGTGTCACATGTGTGACCAGAAGAGGTGGAGCTGGATTTCCAGTTCTTACCTCTTCTGTGTGTTTCTTGCTTTTTTCCTTGGTTCCCATTTTCACTTGCAGCCACCTGACCTTGTTTCCAAAATGGGCCTTACCTTGCTGGTACTTGGGTGTAGCCACTTCACAACATGAGTCTGACAAATTTAAATGCTTATTGTACTGTTCTTAATTCAGTGGTATCCCCTTGGCTTCCCGGTGGGAAGCAGGAGGGGCAGCGTGCTTAGGTTCACTGCTAGCCTTGGGTTCTGGTCCTGTGCGTGCTGCTGTTCTGGAGAGAAAGCTTAAAACATACCCAGACCAGGACACTGATGTTTATTCCTAGTTCAGGTAATTCCTGTCTTTCTCTGAACCTAATACTGCCTCTCTGAGCTCCCATACAGGGGGTTAATAAATGTTGAGGTATGGACAGACTTTGATTATTGCAGAGCTGAATGTTGCAGGCCTGCTTCAGCTGGAAAGGAAGCCCCAAGCCTTGGAGATGATGTGTGAACGGGCTGGAGCATGTGGTGGCCAAGGATGGGGGGGGGAGCTGGGGTGGATCAGCCTGGAGAAGAGGCTGAGTGGGGACCTATGGTTTTGGATGTGTTGGAAACAACACTGCCCTGAGCAACCTGATCCAGCTGTGAAGCTGACTCTGCTTTGAGGGTTGGACCAGAGACCTCCAGCAGGTCCCCTCCACCTCGACCTTTTCATGGACAAGGAATGGGTGAGGATGGGTGACAGGAGGGGGCACCAAGGTTACGTGGACTGGTGGTGGCTTGTTGGTGGGAAGCGCCTCAATGGGTGGTGATGCTGATGGCCAAAATCCCCCCCTCGCCCACTTGCCTGGCTTCTTTCACTGCAGCTTTTCTAATGGTGGCCTCATTTCTGCCAGTGAAGTGACTCCTCTCAGGAGGGCTGTTGTGCCCCTGGGGCTGTGAGCCCTGCAATAAAACTGTTTTTATTATGGAGTGGGGGGATGAGGAAAGAAGCTGGGGCTGGGAGATCAGGGAGGCGACCTGGGATGATGCTGGAGGAGGGCGAAGGGCACAGGGGACAGCTTGCCCCTCAGTCCCTGGAGAAGCAGCAATTAGCACTGTGTATCCTCACCCAATTGCTTAACGAACCTGATCATGCCCTGTCTTAAACAGCTGCTGACAAACAAAGTCCTGCTGCCTGCAATGCCCTGGAGGAGCTGGGGCACCACAACCCTGGGCCAGCGTGGTGGCAGCTGTGACACCAGACCTCGTTCCCTGGGGACACCAGCTTTGCATCCAGGCTGTCCAGCGAACCTCTGCGGGACCCAAACATGTAAAACCCCCCGCGAACTTGGGGCTGTTCACCCATAAGTATCTTCTTGAAAAGTCAGCTCCCGTTTATTTGGCACTTAACGTGGTTAACGGCTATGCTGAGCGCAACCAGCTGGCTCAGCAAGTGCTGCGGGATCCTGGCTTAAGATTTGGTTTGCTCCTTTGGCATCTTCCTCCGCTGACCTCGCGCTGTCCCAGCAGGCTGCCGGGTGCCGACGGCACCGCTCTGTCGGACTCGGCTCCGGGCGTTTAGCGACGTGGCGAGAGGGACGTCTAGAAAGCCCCGGACAGATGGGAGCTGGCTCGCCGCGTGGTGAGCAGAAGTGCTTCTAAATAAAACATTTCCCGAGATCGGCATTAGGCATCAGTGGCTCTCTAATTCGTGCTGCTTGTTCGGCGTGTGTGTTCATCTCAGACAATGTTTATTTATGGCATGTAAAAATCTATTTCAATCAAATAATTTCCATAACTGAATATTTATGCCAACATCCACTGAATGCTCCTTGACTAAACTGAAAACTACTTATTCAGTTATAAATGTTTACTTGTTTAGTGTTAAAACTGCTTTAAACAAACTTAAAATCAAATTGATGTCTTCCCAGTGAGCAGGATTTTCACTGCCTTCTAGACATTGGCTTGCTGAGTGCTATAAAATAATTTTATTATTATAACTTCCATTGAAATAGCCCCTGTATATTTGCCACGTCTTCTGATGGCGCTGATGCTCGTGGTGCTGTTCTCAAATACCTTGGTCTTGCTGAGGTATATGATGAGTTAGAAAAGTGCTTTATCGCACCAAAGCCTCCATGTCTTCTTAAATAATATTGTGCTGAATAAATTCCCAGTCCCTGCCTTGTTGGTAATAGAGTCTGGGAGACTCTTAATTAGGGCAAGCCCAGGAGCATGAGCTGGGAAACTATAGTTATGCCCCTGGGGAGCACTGACAGCCTCCGGTGTGGTTGTATTTATTGCTTGTGAAAAAGCAGATGGTTTCAGTGTCCTCAGGAGGGAAGCTGGTGGATTTTCCCTGTGTGCTTCCCGCCGGGCAGGTGTGCCGGCCTTGCTGGTGCCTTGCAAGACCTGCCTTGAAGTGCAGGACGGCTTCCCATCCCCAGACCTCTCTGTATTAAGTCTGTTTGTGATGAGAAGTTTTCAGCATGCTGCTGATCGCTGTTGCAGGCTGTTCGGCCAGCTGCATGCTGAAGGTCTGGTGCGTTAGGGCAGCCTAACGCAGGCTCTGCCTGGAGGAAAGCTGCTGGTGGTGCTGTATTTCTCCTTCAAAATGCAATATAGCATATTATACCATTAATCATGTGTTTGCAGTTGGTGCAATATGTGCCAAAAACTGCTCCGAGCCAAACTCGGGCAGCCAGGGCTGGACCAGGAGTTATTGGGGCATCCTGGCTGTCCTGTCCCCAGCCTGAAGGGTCTCGGGATGGGGGGGACATCGCGCTGACCTGCAGCGTGGTGACAGGTTCTGCAGAGAAAGCGTACAAGAGCTAAATGTAGATATCCATGTTGCTGAGAAGGACTGTCAGCCCCCGGGAACATTTAATTATTTATCAGATGCAAAATAAGTTACTTGTCTCGCATTACCTGGGAGGCGGAGGCTGCGCCTTCCTCTCCCTCCAGCTGTCCGGCAGCAGGCTGGGACTGCGGCCGGCAGCAGTGTTGACGCTGTCCTCGCAGCCCAGGGATTTTCATCGTTTTCTTCTGATGCCAGATTGAAAAAGGCTTGTCAGGCTGTGATGGTGGTGTTGTCCAAGGTAAATATTTCATCAGAGTAAAGGCATGTGGGAATGAGGGTCCCCTTTTGCTGACAGCTCCTGCTCGCCTTGGTGCATAAAACAGCTCTGAAAACACGGGTATGATGCTCTTTCCAAGCTCTCTGCTGAGATTCAGCATCTTGTAGGTGAGATCTGAGAGGAAATCGATGCCAAAGCTGGGGATTTTTACGTGCAATCCTGCTTGGTTACAAAGAACATGCAAAGTCCTGTTAAAGCACCACACTTTACGGTAGGATTCAGACAAGTCAACCAGCGCAGCCAGCTGTGCCCGGCTTGTGCTCGGGGCCACCCCGCAGTGCAGTGTAATATATAAGTACGTTGTACTGCTGGTCCTGCAAGGGGGGCCCTTGGTGGGGGGGGGGGACTGTGCTGCCAATAACTGCAGAACTGGGATTTCGTGTAGAAAATGTGTGAATCCTACCTAGGATTTTGCATATGCTGCAGAAATCCCTTCCTGATCCAACACCTGCAATTCTGCTGGCTGCGATGGCGTAGTTACTTTTTGCTTCTCAGGTAACTCAGTGCAATAATGGGAAAAACGTTACCTTGCTCGTAATAGCGGGTGAAACTCAGCAACTGGCCCCTCTAGCCTGAGGACTTAGTTTTGCACAGGACTAACTGTTGTTTAGGTGGTTTTCTTGAGGATCAGGGACCATAGACACGTACTTTTGTGTGTGTTTGTGCCAGCACTGTTTATTACTGGCTTGATTAGGTGCCCTCCAGTGAGCCCTGCACAGACCCCGGCAGATGGATGGTCTGTGTCTTGGAAGAGCGGAAAATCCTCCGGAGTTATGCCCCGAGTTTATGGCATCTTGTCGCAACGCCAGTGTGCGCACAGGAGCCATAAAGCTCGGTTATGCTTCCTCTGCTCTTGGGCAGGGGTTGCTGTAAGGTGTCGTGGCCGCCGGTGACAAAATTGATGCCAAGCACCGCTCTGTGTCAGGGCTGGGGGGCTGCTTGGCTCCGGCAGCACCTGCAGTGCTGGCGTGAATCTTCGCCCCGTCTTTGGGAGCATTTGGGTTGGACTTGAACAGTCATGAGCAGGTAGGTACTGATATTTCCCCTATTTGAGGCAATATATAAAATTATGGCTAATGGATATGTCTCCTCTGATGTGAACAAATCGATAGTAGCAGGAAGGGCGATTGTGTTTCAGGACTGCATGCATCCCGAAATTTGTCACCTCCCTTTTTCAGGTGGCGGTCAGCTTTGAAGCCCAGGTTGGACAATTAGCGCAAATGCCTGATTGAGGGTTTGGCTTCTGCTTACAATAACAATAGTTATTGTTTCAGCTGTGGCTCTTGCTGAAGCAATAGCTGAAACAGAGCAGTGCTGTGCATGTTAACTGGTTCCCCTCCCTTAATTGATTCCTCGGCACAAAGCTGCACTCAAAAGCAGTGATAAATGCAGTGAAGCCCATAGATGTGGTGGTACCTGAGAGCTGAACGTGGAGTTTTGCAATGAGGGGAGTCAGGAACCACTTTCTTTCCCTCCCCAAATGCCAGAACTCCCTCAGTTTATTCTGATATTAAAAAGCACGACTGCAGGTGTCTGATCTGCCTGAGTTAGGTCCCGTGTGTCCCCTTTGCCATGATGGTAAACACGGGTTGGGTTGAAACAGTCTTGGGATGTTGGGTCTTGGTGGGGATGGGAGCAGCAGTGCTCCGGGCAGGAAAGGTGGAAACCACAGGGCACCGAGAGGTGGGGGGATAAAAGGAAAGGGGCTGTTTGTTCTTCCTTCTGAGTTATTTTCTTCGAGAGAGGCCCCTTGGGAGAGCAGCCCTCGGCCCCCCCAAAATGACCTTTTCCTGGTTTTGGACCGATTGAAGCGTGGGCTGCAAACTCGGATCATTTCTGGGGTGAGGAATGGCAAGCTGACAAATGACCCTTGAATCTTATTACGGAGCAGTGCTGTTTTATCTTATCCTTGCTGGTGCTGTATTTCAGGATTTATATAAAATGTGAGATCTCTGAGTTTTCTGCCTTAAAAGCTGCTCGTTCCCCTGGAGAGGGTGGCTGCTCCCAGGCCCTGCAGAGCCCTTTTTAGCCTGGCCATGCTCAGGATTTCCCATTTACAGTGCCCTGGAGAGCACCTGTGAGGACCAGACCCCCAAAACCTCTGGTGTGGACTAGGGTGAAAGAAAAGAGAATAAAAGAAAATTTGTTTAAAAAAAATAAACACTGAAGTGTTTTCCTTCTGGAGGGCCAAGGGTGCAGGCTGGCACCCTGCGAGCAGCTTGCTTCGGCCCTAGCTGTGCAAGTAGGACTGGCTGCAAAGGGTTTGAGCACCCAGAGAGAATAAAATAGCCTGATTTAAGGCTCTGGAGTGGGACCTTGGGCTAAAGTGACTGGTGTCTAAGCTTAGATATAAATATATCTGTACATTTACATATAAATGTGTGCATGCATGTGTGTATTCATCCTCCACCTGCCCTTACGTAGATGCTAAGGGTGATGATGGGTGACACCGCTGGGTGACGCAGGCTGGGGTGGGCGCCTGGGCTGGGAGCGGAGCCGGGGAGCGACGCTGGTGCTTCAGACGGGCTCAGGATTCGCCTTCAGCCTCCGCAGCATGGATAAAACTGTTCCGAAGTGCAGTGTCCACAGGAGGTAACTTTTAATTACTTCAACATAAATATGTGTTTCTGGCTCTTTGGCTTCAGCGAGTGGATTTATTCTCTGCAGAGGGATGAAGCAAAGCCAGTAAATAACTCTCATAGGCTGTAGCTGGATGGCTGGACCTGGAAAGGTCTCTGAGCATCGAGAGGGAGCAGAAGAGATTGATTTATGATTTTAACAAGCCTCGCTGGGTAGGGAGCCATGCCTGTATGGTTTCAAAGTCAGGAAGAGATATTAATCAAAATTAAAGCTGCTCTGAGAAGGCATCAGAGCCACCGGGCTGCTTCCAGGCTAACTGATGACACAAAGCACAGTCGTCCCTACAGAGACAGTCAAAGGATGGCTTAGGCGAGGGGGTCTAAATATTTAATACCAGATGGGGAAGCAGAGAATCGGTGCAAAGAGCGTAATGAGGAATAATCGGGAGCTGTTAGAGGGGCTGCGGCTTGTCCCCATTCATTAGGTACTGTGCAAAGAGAAGATGATTAATAGGAACAAGCAAATGAGAAGCAGCAGTGACATTTCGGGTGCTGCAGATGGGAATCAAGCGCTGGGAAAGGTCGGAGCAGCTTGGCTGGAGAGCGAGCGCGTGGCCAGGAGAGTGAGGCCCCGGCTGTGCTGCTGTGCGTGGCCCCGTGTGCGGGCGCCCGGGTTTGGGGGCCGCCCCACGAGCTGCCAGAGCTCTAGAGCTGCTGACTGTCATTCTCATTAAAAATGTTTTAAAACGTGCCCTGTTTTTCCACCTGAGAAAGGTGGTTTCCTGGAAGAGGAAGGCAATGCCAGCCTTTGGCATCCCTCATTCTTCGCCTTTGAGCGTGGATGCTCAGAAACCGGTGGCCTCTTGGAAGGCCACTTTATTTCTTGAATTGCTCCCGAGCCTGGGGAACACCTTGCCCCACGGCCCGTGTTTCCGTGCACATCGGGTCTGGGCTCGGACAAACCTGGGAATTGTTCATCCAAGGTTGCGCTGCCCTGTGTAAGGGGACTGCGTTGTGGGGTGAGGATCAGGCCTTAAAACATTCCCCTTTATGGCCCTAAATTGCTCCTGGTCTGTGTGGTTTTATCCCAAATTATCAAGTTCTTTGGGGCCACCAAAAGGAGGTGGATGCTGAATAGCTGAGCTCCTCCTGCGGCTTCTCAGTGAAGCCTCTGAGTTTCTCCAGGCACATGCAAGTGTTTGCACTTCCCTTGTCTTGGGCTTGCAGGAGCTGTCTTGGTAATCCCCTGGGATGGGCTACGGAGATCTGGGGATTTCAGAAGTTTCCAAATGGTGTGTAGACTTGAGCGCTTACCCAAACCAAGCAACACCTTTAGTAGTAAAATTGTTTGCACTTCGTGCTTAAAATGGTGGCTGCTCAGGGCTCTAGGCTCCCACATGTAATGAGTTTTGCCCTGGCTTCCTCAGTGGGAATTTGGCCAGCCACTTGTCTCCTTCCTTAGCAAGGAGGACACAAGCTCCACACCAGTGTCCACTCCCCATGTTCTGGGGAGGTATGGCTCAAAATGATGCTCTCCTCCCCCCTTTTTCCCTTCCTCTTCGATCACCGCTTGGGAGTAATTCATTGAAATCAATGGTCACCTTCATGAAAATGAGTGAGGAACTGTATCCTCCATGGACATCGTGCAGAGAAATGCCGCATTTGCTGTTTCCTGCAGCTCAGCTTTTGGGCTGAATGTCTGTCTTTATGCACCGTTCGAGCTGCATCTTTATTATGAAGCTTTCCAGGTAACTGGCAACTGCTTGTCCCTGGGCTGGGTAGTAAATCGGTGGAGTAGAGATTCCTGTGCACTACAAAATTCAGCCCAGAGCCAGAATTGTAGCGGCAGAGCGAGCACCTAAATCTGCCAAACCCTTTGGTGGCTGTGTTGTACCTGGGTCTTGAGCTGGCTTTCGCTGCCCAGGACGATCCTCCCCACAGAAACACAAAACTTGGTAGGTAGCTAATTGCTGCCATCAAAACTTCACAGCTTGCTGAGGGGTAAGCTCTTTGCTGGGCAGAAAAAAAATAGTTTCAAAACAAGACTCTGCTTAGAGCATCCCCCAAATTTTGGAGCTGCCCAATGACATAAAAGGGGACAGGAGTCATTTAGGAGCCAAACGCAGGATGGATGGTGACCACACTAGTGCTGGGCCAGGAGCAGCAGAAGTACCAGCTAGCAAGGGATGCTGAAATGCCTGAATGGGAGCTGGTTGGAGACCTGCAGCCTCTTGTGCTCTCCTTGCTCCCAAAAGAGTTCACTGCCTGTTAAAGGCCCAGGAGTAATTAGGAGGCTCAGAGCCAGCTGCTCAGATAATGCTAAAATCACAGGGAGGAGTGATGGACCACTCTGGTCCTCGCTGACCTTGGAAAGCAGGCCGGGGAGCGCAGCCTTCATCTTGCTCTCTGGGCTCGGTGCGGTGAGAGCAGCACGCAGCACTAACTCGCTTTGCTAACTCATTTTGTTGCGTTACRGAAGAGCGTTGTGCTTGGAGAGTGTAATCTGCAGTGCTGTTCTCTTGTCTTTGCCTTTGTCATAAATTAGATAAGGCACTGCCATTTTCCAACTATAAAGATTGATTTTTTTTTTTTTTAGAACTGTACTGGGGAAGTGATGATTTATATATCTTAAAGTTGTCCACTTGATCGTCTCTGTAGCTAGTATTTTGCAGGTCCTTGAGTTAGCTGGCTTTCGCTTTACACGTGCTCTCTGGTGGCCAGCTCCTCTGTGCTGTCACCGGTTGGATCTTGAAGGAAAAGAGATGTTGGTCTTCAAATCTCTTCTTGTGAGGAGAACTGATGAACCTGTGATGGACACTTGGTCCCTGTGAATGCCAGAACAAGAGCTTGTGTCAATAGGATGTGCCATCTCCTCTTGGGAGATGCAAGACTTGCTTGCGTGCAATGTGAAGGTGTCTGTGTCCTGGCTGTGTGCTCTGGCTGCCGTAGCTCCCACCATGGACAAAGACAACGCAGTGCAGATCATCAGCCAAAATGTAGTGTCCAAAATAACATTCAAGGTTCAGAAGCCATCTTCTGAGCTAAGTGYTGAAATCAAGCATGTGACACATGCTGTGTTTGAAGCACACTRATAATCCAAAAGACCATGCCTTGCATTTGAAGCTTGGCTTTTCTTTCTGCAACTGAGCTCTCCCACAAAGATCATATTGAAAGCTCTTTTTGGCTGTGGAAAACAGGCTCCAGGACCCACCCATCCTCTGACTTGCCTCTGTTTTGCCCAGCTCCTGACACCAATCTGTCAAATGCTGCACCTGCACTTGCCTTTTCTCAATGCACTTGRGCTGTGGCCATGAACTGGTGTAGCTGCTCTCTGACAAAAATCACATGCCATTAAGGTTTTTCTGTTTTTTTCTGAATGAGGAGTAGCTTCAGTTAATTCTTTTCATCATTTTGTATGTACTCTATAGAGCTGATGAACACAAGCTATTTTGGGGGATCACTATCTTAGCGTGCTGGGAAAACACAACAGCCCATCTCATATCCCATGGATGCAGGCCCAAGCGTGGCAGGATGCTGGAGAGCTGGTATCAAGGCTTGCTACYTGTCTGATCTGGCAGATCGAGTATTTCTCTCCCTCCTTTTCAAACTCTTTAAGAAAGGGATGGAGCTCTGACAAGTGATGGAGGTTGGTCCAGCACTGGCTAGGGACAGAATAAAGTTGTGGTCATCAGTTAATCTAATAAAAGACATTTTGTAGGTGAATCGAGGTTCCAGCAGCTGGTCCATGGTCRGAAAGGCTTTTCTTTCTCCGGGAAAGCTCCTTGGTGAGCAGAAGGCCAGAGCCTGGTGGAGGGAAGCGTGGATTAAAGTGTGTGTCTGGCCTTGTTGTCAGGCCTTGTCTGTGGTGGGTAGGACCAGAAACAGCGGACTTAAATTTCAGCAAGGGAGGTTTAAGGAGAATTCCCTGTTGGTAAGACTGAAAGGACTGGGATGGGCTGCCCAGGGAGGCTGTGACATCTTCAAGAAGGTTTTCAAGACAGGTCAGACAAGGATTTGCTGGGAATGACATGAAGTTGATTGTGGCCAAGGGGAGAGGATGAGGGTAGGGAATTTCCTGAGCTCTTCCAGCCCTGTGGATCTGTCCAGTTTTTCCCCACATTTATAGCATATCGCTGCTCACAGTGGCTGAAATCTGTTCCCATCCCGCATTCAATTTGCTTCCCAATGCTAGCTTAAAATGTCATCTTAAGCCATTGTAAAGACATAGTGCTTTTAAAAATAATAATTTGGTAATAATCTCTGAGCATGCGTTATTGCAGCCGTTGTGATGAACGGATCCGTACTGCGTTTCAAGGCGTGATGCACGGGATCAGCAGCCCTCATCGCAGGGCTGCAATACAGCGACGCACGTTGGTGTTTCAGCGCGAGACTTCTTGTCATGAAACTTGTCCTCCGATGTGGGGAGTAAAAATTACATTTTAGCAGATGTAACCTACAGAAAAATATTATCAACAAAGGGAAGGAAGATTAACTTCCCGCCTGAAGGCAACATTTTAAGATCTTACAGATACGGTTCTACCTGTTAAAGCCRGCACTACAGTTACCGCTGGTGCAGCAGGGAGATACGGCTTATGATATTACAAATAAAACGGCRTTTTTCATTCTACCTTGCTGGTAGTGCTCTTTTTTCAATGTAGTCCATCTGTGAGCTGGACGCTTCTGGAATCAAAGCTGTTTTCAGTGTTCGCCGAGGAATCATATACCTCTATTTTTGCTCAAAGTTCTTTGGCAGAGGGAAAATYAAACCTTTCTTTCACAGCGAATATATTCTGGGGCTGCTCTCAAAGTTGAGGGTAGCTGGCATGAAATGTGCCATTATTTTGGGTTACCTTTGGATGTGAACCCTCAAAAGTAGAAGCTGGAGCATGTTGTATTTGATGTGTGGGACATGGTGGAAGCTGAGTCTTCCCTTAATTCTTCAACTTGTCTCTCGACCCTGGTAGCCCTTCCTTGGGGCYTTCCTCCCTGAAGCTTAGTGCTGGTGAGGACACCAGCCCCTGTGGTGGGGAAGGGCCAATACTTCTGCCCCCTGCACGGGGCAGGGGAAGATGAGTCCCACATGCAGCAGCTTCTCATGGGTTGAGGAAAGGGCAGGAGGTGAGAGTGGGCATGCTGCAGTGCTGGGTTGGGTGGTGTTGGCTCCTGGAAATGGTGAGGCTGTGTCCTGGGGTATTGGGGATAGATGCTCTTGGATAGTGGGGTTATGATGCCCTGGGATACTGGGGATGCGGAGCCTTTGGATATAGGGGCTGCCATGCCCTGGGATATGGAGCTGCAATAGGGGAACATGGTGCCCTGAGACATGGTGATGCCATGTCCTGGGATATTGGGATGCTGTGCCCTGAGATATGGGGATGCAGTGTCCCAGAATACAGGAATGGGAGTGCCATGAGATATGGGGATGCAGTGCCATGGGATACAGGGATTCAACTCCCTGGGATATGGGGATGCCATGCCCTGGGATGCAGGGATTCAGCTCCCTGGGATACAGAGATGCTGCACCCTGGTACCCAACACTGTCGAGGGAGGATGCTGACATTCATTGCCTGTTGCAGCAGGGCGGCAATAAAAGCATCTCAACT
This sequence comes from Casuarius casuarius, assembly GCA_003342895.1. Classification (NCBI taxonomy): domain Eukaryota; kingdom Metazoa; phylum Chordata; class Aves; order Casuariiformes; family Casuariidae; genus Casuarius; species Casuarius casuarius. Next base: position 2,852,938 of record PTFA01000100.1, on the reverse strand, counting down.
GTCCCCGCTCTCTGCCTGTGACCTGCAGCAGCCAAGTTCTTCCCTAATTAACCTCACTGCTGCTTTGGTTTTTCTTCGCCATCTTTGGGATCCTGTTGTTCTCAATGATCAGGGCCGCTGCTCRTGACTCAAGGAACCTACATGCTGTTCTGGAAACCAACAAAGCAGAATGTGAGTAGCCCAAAAACCAGGTTTTTGTCCAGGAAATGCATTAAATGGTGCTTTCCCCCCTCTTTTTTGCAAACAYAGTGAGTCTGCAGTCCAGTTCTCAGGAGCTATATGGTGAAATGTCCTGGAGCCCATCAGCCCGCTTCCAGCCTGCCTGGGCTCTTGCTGTCTTTGGGGACCGGCGAGATTGCTGCAGGTATTTGGTGTTAGTTTGCCGCATGCGGCAATTAGCGGGATCCATCGTTGTTGTCATGCTGTGCCCTGTCACATTGCTAAAGACGGGGAAAGGTAAAATATCGCTGCAGTCTCTTTCCTTGATGGCTGGAATTGAAATCTCTTTCAACCTGTTTCATTTCACGCTGGCCGGGCACCCCTGAAGGGCTCAGATCTTGGGGTCCAAACGAGTGTGTGTCAATTAACCYGCTGCCCCGGCCGGTGATTTTGGGCTGGGAAAGGGAGGAAGGCTGTGGGTGGCGATGGTCGTCAGAGGAACTCCCTCCAACTTCCAACACAAGGTCCCCAAATCCCCGGGGGGAAGGTGGGATGTCGGCATGGTCCCTGGGAGCACCCTGGGTTGCTGCAGTGGTCACACGGGGAAGTTCTTCCTCCACATGGCTTTTTGGGACTGACGGCTCCGACAGGGCTCCATCGCTCTCCGATGCTCATGCCTGCTGGGATCGGCCCTGGAACTGGTGGAAAAAAATGCTCGTTTGGCCTCAGGAATTTTTTGGGAGAAACAGCCTGGCATGGTCTCATGCGTGTTTTGTGCATCTCTTGATTAATAGAGCCCTCTGCTCTCAGCAGAGCTTGGGACACTTCATTTCACTCGTCTCGTATATCTAAAAGGCCGGTTATTACAGATGTCCTGCTAGGACGCTACTCCAAAGATTTGTACGGGGCCCATTACGGCTTCAGCAGCCGCTCCGGGCTAGCACGGGAGCAGCGATCCATCACTCCGATGAACCTCGCCTGTGTCCCCGGCATGAGAGCGGTTTTAATCTTGACTTTGTTGTGCTTTATTGTATTTAGAGCTGGGTGCTTTTCTGTCATTATTTTGCTATTTTCTTGGAGGGCAGCCATTTCATCAAAACGCTGGGTAACTGCTGCCAGGAAAGGGATCTCCAGCGATTTGCTTTTAAATGGGTCTCTGTAAAAAGTTAGTGGTCGTCAGGCAGGTGCGGATAATCGTAGTGGTTATCTGGTGCCAGCTTCCACACGCGGATGCCGGTGTTGGAAGTGGCCTAATTCAGGAGCGCTTCCGACCACTTCAAAAGGAGAGTCTCCTTTATTTCTCTCTTTCAAATCCCCCTTTTCCTCAAAATATGAACTTCCCCACAAGAGCTTGTTATGTTTCCAGAAGAGGAGCTGCTTCCTGCGTCYGCTCCGGTGCTGCTTTTGCTGTGATGGGAGTTTAATAGCTGCAGGCTGTTAAAACAGAGGGGGTCGGTCCACAGYGAGCGGTGCAAAACCCTCCTGTTTGCAAGGTGCATCGCGGAGCYGGCGCCTCTGCTGCACGGATTGCGCTGAGCCCTGATGAGGGGCCAGCCAAGAAATCCCGGCTCCAGCTCCTGCCTTGGCCCGGCTCAGATTTTCCAGCCCCGAAACCCAAAAAAGCCTTTAACATCTTTGACGCTGCAGATGTCATCCACCGCTGAGCCCCTGCGTCTTCCCGTGGATGGGAGAAATGTCTCGGTGTCYGGGGGGATTTTCCTGACTGGGCTCCATGCAGGAGTGGGTTGAGCCCCTGGCCAGCGGGAAGGGCTACAGACCGCAGTGAGGGTAAGGAAAAGCAGGGATTTAGGGATGCCTTGAGGTCAGCAGCCCTCTGCCGGGTGCCCCCCAGCGCCGCTGCTCGCCTGGGGCCCGGGCTGGTGGCAGGGGGGTCTCCGCCGCCGTTGTGCAGAAAGTTTTCTGATGTAGGAAAATGAGCCCGGTGCAGCAGGATTAGCTGCCTGGCCCCAGGCGATTGAGGCATCGACAAACTGGCCTTTTCCGTCCAAGACCTGTTTTGAAAGGGATATTAACGCTGCAACACCCGTAAAGCACCGGGGCTGCAGCTGCGGCAGGAGCCAAAGCAGCGAGCGAGCACGATCCTGCTTTAGGWCTGGAAGAGAGCTGCTCCGATAGAGGGAGGCTTAAAAAAATCAATAAAAAAGATACTTCACTGAGTGCACCTTCCCCCTTTGCAGCGATGCTGCTGGTTTGGAAAYGCCGCTTGCAGAAAAGCTGCCAAACCTGCGCTGATGAAAGGTGTTTCTAAGGATGAGCGCTGGCGAGGGGTGGAAAGCCGGTATCCCCTGTCCGCAGCGAGCTGCTGGGGCTGAGGCTGGTGCTCCCAAAGGTGACGGCAATGAGGATAAATAAGCTCTGGTCCCCGTGTGGGCACGAAGTGATGTGCACATGGAGGTTTCCCCCCGCGGTACCCTTTTGCTCCCATGGCGTAGCCGTCTCTCGCTGTTGATGCCCGCGAGGGGCTGTAGGTACATGCGAGCTACCCGGAGTCCATTCTCTCTGCTGCATACAAATATATCAAATTATGCCCCGTTTCCCTAACCAGGATTCAGCTTCCCTCCCAGGCACAGAGAGAGACTGTCATTAAGCTTCGTAATCACTCAGCACAGCCTGCCTAAATTCATTTCACCTACGAAAATCTAATTATGGGAAGCGACTCTCTCAGTCATTAAAGGCTGCAGGGACTCATCGCGCCGGGTAAACGCGGGCCGCCGTCTCGGGGAAAGGGCAACGCCRCCGGTGCCTCTCTCCGCTGCCAGCGCAGACGGTGTTTGCTGCCTGGGTCTTCTGCCCTCTGTCCCCGCGGTGCATCCAGACGCGTGGGCCCTTCGCAGGGCCCGTCCAGGGGAAAGGGGGCCGGGGCAGAGCTAGCGCGAGCCCTCGCAGAAGCTGTCACCATTTGTACGTGCAAACAAGCAGTGACTCCACACAGAGGTAAAAAATCCTCCCTTCACATCAGAGCATCTGCTGGAGGATGACATTTATAGAGAGAAATTGCAAAGGGAATTTCAGGTGGTCCATGACAGCCCTTACTAAGAAGATCCATTACCGTTTAGCTGCTCATCTTTTACCTATTCCTCTGTGCTTTAGTTCACAGGCTGTTTCTTTTCCACCCAAACTGCTCGGATGCGGGAGCCCTGTTGGGACTCGGACGTGCGGCGCTCGCCCTGGAGCATCTCGTGAGTCACCGTCACAGCGAAGGAGATGCTTTGCAGTCCAGCGTTGCATTCCTGCAAGGGAATCTGGATTTGGGTCCTCTGTTGCTTTCTGCATCCAAAACTCACGTTTGGATGTTGCTGGAGTCAAATCCCTTTGGGTCCTTGARGGTTTCTTAGTACTAACTTGATCTGAGGGTAGATTTGATGTTCCCACCTTCCCTGGGCTGCAGGACCGACGCTTGCAGGCTGCAGGGAGGTTGCTGTGAYGTCTGCCAAAAGGGAGAAACTCAACTTGCTGGGCTCCGGCCCCTCCGTTACTCACACAGTGGGGGATGAAAGAGGACGTGGGAGCTCTGCAGAGGGCTGGCTCTGCACGGTGTCGCAGTCGCGTCCGCCTCCGCTCAGGTTGCTCATGATGGGACGTGTTTCTCGTGGTGGGATGGTGCCTGTCCCCGTGTGCACAGCGCTGTGCGAGATACTAGGCAGATRCAGAGAGAGAAGCAGCTCTCCTGCCCGTTTCTCTTCAAGGAAGCAACCACTTGTGAGTGCAGAGTGAACATCTCTCAGCCTTCAAACCCGACGCAGCGATCGGTGACGYGCAGCTCATGGAAGCAGCAAGCCAAGCGGAGGTGGATGAGAAATACCCCAAAGCAAAATCCTGAGGGCCGTGGCGTTTTTGTGTGGTCCAGGAGCACCATCGTTTACCTGGCACCTGGTAAAGCATCCGCGGATAACGAGGAGCACGTGGAAGCTGCATCCTGCACTTCCGTTGCTCCCGAAAGGTTGATCTGTTTTGATCTGTGTTTTGGAAAATTGCACAGTTTCACTGTTTTTTGCTTCAGTGCCTGGGGCTGACACCTCCTGACAACGCTGCTAGAGGGATTTCTGCCTTAATGAGGAACCACTTTTTTTTTTCCTCTCCCCTTTCTTCCAGCAGTTTCAATCTCTGCCTCAATTTGGGGGAAACAGTTACTTTTCCAATATAACCATCTCCTAAATATCTCAGYGAAGCTTTATTAAGCAGACGCAGAGCGAGCAGGAGCCGGCAGCACCCCGGCGAGYGGTGACGGTGCCCATCGGAGGGCACCGCGCTGCTCGTCTCTGCCTCTTAATGCCTCACCGCTATTAGTGCAGCTCTTTTATTGCAGGGCTTTTGGCAGGGATTGTAAAGCAATAATTAGCTCAACATGCTTCTGCCAGGATTTTGACACAATTCTAACATGTTTCTGTCCATCTTACCATAAATAGCCACCGTGGGAAACGTTTGGACGAGCGTTGCAGATGCCACGGGTGATATTAGTGATGAGGGTGATGGGAGCGTTTTGCCCACACGAGCTGCTACCTGCTGCCCAGGAACGTGCTGGGCACCAGCTCTGGTGGCAGCGGGGTCTTTTCCTAAGGTTTTTAAATGAGTTTAATCCTCTAGACCCACGGGAAGGGGGTTCTCGGAGGAGGCCGGAGGCATTATGGACATAAATAAGCTCAGGAGGAGATTTATGTGTTACTCAGCACAGTGGAGAAAGGCGGTCTGGAAATTCCCAGCAGGATGCACTCCCGCTGCCCGCAGGCATTTCTTGCTTTGCTGTATGACTTGGGCTAACACCTTTCTGTAAAAATCAAATCCAGTGGACTTGGTGGTGTTTTCGGGAGGCYGGCACACTCTCTGCTTCTCTGCTGCAGCCACCATCCACCCATCCACATCCATCAGGAGATGGATTTTGCACCCTGGAGCCACTCAGAAAAGGCACAAACACCCTAGCAAATAAATCAGGGCTAGGGCTATGGAGACGCAGAGCTCCGTCGAGCTAAATTTCACACTGAGATTTTTAAACTTTTCCCTTTGCAGAAGCAAAGTGCACCGTGCAAGTGCGGGAGGTGCTGTCGGCAGCGCCGGCCCTTGGCCTTTCCCAGCGATGCTGCGAGAAGGCTCCAGCTTTTCAGACACGTGCCCTCCATCTGCAGGTTAATGCGGAGCTGCAAGATTTAATTAGCAGCCCATCACAGCTAGTAATTACCTGTTTTCTTTTTCCCTGAGCCTGCAGTGCAGGGTGAGAGGCAGAAGTGCAAAGGCAGGGTGGTGGCACCCTCTGCTGACGCTGCCCTGATGCAAAGGGCCAGGATGGCACCTCTGTGCTTTGCRGGGAGTTAAAGCGGTGCAGGACACCCCAGAGGCACTGCTGTCTCCTATGGTGCTGCATCCCACCAAAGGGCATGAGGATGCACCTTGGGCAGCCAAAGCTCTGCTGGTGGCAGCTATCTTTCGGGCAGGAGATTTTTTTCCTTAAGAGAGAGCCAATTCTTTGAAACTGCTGCTTTCCCTGGGAACCTGCTTATTTTGGGATCCCTGTTTTGGTCTGTTTTGCTTTGGGCCACCCTCTCCGCTGACAAACYCTCCCTTATCTCCTGACAGCTCAGGAAGGTCTTGATTCTGCGGTGCCGTGGGACAAGTCYAAGCTGGTGGGATCACCCAAATCCYKCYGSTGCCCACGCTCCCGCCTGCCACCCTGCACATGGGACAGCGGGACGTCTGCTGCTGCTACCACTGGGCCCGAGCCTTTTTTTTGTGTTTTGTGGGTTGGTATGACACTTTTATTCCAATCCCTTCGCTATTTWTCTTGAAGGCCGTTTTTTACAGGTTGTTTTTTGCGAGCGGCCTTGGGCAGAGCCTGTAGGCTGGTCCAAGTCCTTCCCTTCAATCTTAATTTTCCATTCCTCTGTTTCTCTTGAGTCAGCTCGTGGAAACGTGCAGCTGCAACCCCGCTCTGGACTCAGCGTAGATGCCTCTGCGCTCTCGCCTTTCTTGCTTTCACTTAATAGACTTCTCAGCGCATGAGCTTGTGAAGCCAAAGCTGCTTCTTTCAAATTTAAAAGCAGTTTGGAGCTTTAATCTTGTTGTTGACTGTAAATAACGTTTTTCCCCCCAGAAGAGCAGTGCAGTTCCCAGCTCGTTACTCCCACGGGAAGTTTAATGAGGACCTCTCGCAATTGCCATGTGGCAATCACCAGCGTGGGGCCATCGAGGAGAGAGGCCACGCTTGGGACATCGGTGGTTGCTGCTCTTGCCTCTCCTGGTCACCCCGGCCATCCCCTGCAATGTTTAGGGCTGGCTGGAGGCGGCGTGTTTTGTATTAACGCAGTTTTAGATGTTATCAGGGAAGAGGTAACAGCCAGCCCGAGYGCTTGGCTGGATGGAGCCACAGCAGGGCTTAATTAAAATTGCAGCAGCTGCTGTTGGAGGTGAATGGGAGAAGGAGTAAAAGGCCACCTTGGTGGCCTGGCCACGCTTGGGGTTTTTTGAGACCCGGAGGTGTCCGGGAGAGCGTGGCCGGCTGGGACGAGTGACCAGCAATCTCCACTCTGCGCTGAGCCTGCCTGCAAATTTTGCATCCGAGAGGTTGCATGCGAGGATAAATTTTGGATCTGAGAGGCTGCACGCAAGGATATGTGAGCTAAATCTGGCCTTGAAGGGACTAAATCTACCCTTTACCCAAACCTTTTTGGTGGAGTGACAGCAGCGTAGCCTGAATGTGCTTTGCAATTGCATGAAGTGCTCTAGAAAAAAATATCTGTCCCTCTGCTCTTTGTTTGCATTGTTTTATGTGTTTTTTTTACCTTAAGGCATGGGGAAAAATGGGGAGGAGGAAAAGGGAAATGGGCTTTGGAGACGAGGCAGCGCTGCCTCTGCTATTTGTTAGTTGGCTTACTTTTGGGGGGAGCCTCTGGGCACCTCCTGCCTCAATTCTGCAATTTTTGGCCTCATTTTTTAGAGACGTGAAGGCCTTTGGAGAAGGCGCTGAGTGAGAGGGAGGGTTATTGTGCCATTTTCAGTCTCTCCACGGGGAACCTGGTGCTTGGCACTGAACAAGAGGGTGGCTTTGTGCGGCGAAGCCCTGGCTACTTCTTTTTACTTAAGCAGACCTAGTTTCTAAGCTGTCAGCAGCTCTTTCCCACACATGCTGTTTGTGCGGGACTGGGTTCAGTTCGGAGGTTTTTGGCTTCACGGCAAATAAGCTCCTTTCCCTGCAGTTTCCCTTTTCCGAGGCGCTGATGGGGGGTCTCGCCCCTGCGTTACGACGCTGGGTGCTCTCAGGTGCCGCTCTCCAGCCTGTTCCCTTTTTAACATGTTTTTTTTCATTAAATGTATATTCTCCTTGCCTGAAACACCGTATTAAAGAGATACTATGTTTCACTCAAATGAGGCAAAAATAGATTTAATTAACTACAATTAATTTAAATTCAACGCGAATGTTAACAAAGCCTGCTCTGAAGGAGGCACGGGGCCGCTGGGGGAGGATTTGCTTCGCTGCAGATATTTTTGCTATGGGGAGATGGTGAATTTGCAAAACTCGATTTGTTTTTGATCCACTTTGGGGAATCCCTGTTTTGCAGGTAACTTCAGACACCCCCCCCCCCCCCCC
>PTFA01000100.1:2781207-2845147 GCA_003342895.1 Casuarius casuarius | reverse complement strand
CCCCCGCGCCTGCGTGGGTGCAGACCTGCCTTAAAAGAGGTGGGCAAGCAGGGCTGGTTTTAAAAGTATCCTTGAGGGGAGCATGGAGAGGGTGGCAGAGATGGGATGGACCGAGCTGCTGCCATTTCCTTCATTTTTTTAAAATTCAGCTGGGGAAATGCTGGCTCCAGCCCCTGGGGCCGCCCTCGGCGGCGGCTGCTCTCGGCACCGAGGGGATCGGTAGATGGAGCTCTTTATTAACGTTTCCCCGTGATTTACGCCTAATCTCATCCCCGCTTCCACYGGTTTGGGCCTGGCACGCCGCGTTTGCCTTTTCCAGCTGTTAATCCCTGTAAATCCGAGGGCTGCTGGTGTGGCAGGGGGGACGCAGGCTCCTCATGGCGCCCCGGCTGCCCTCAGCCCCCCATGGCTGCCCAATCGCCACCGCCTGCCTGGGCCCCGTGGCCGAGGAGGCTCCTCTCCCTGCGGCCGGGGCCATGTCCCCTCACGTTGCTGCTGGGGCCTCCTGGGTGGGCGCGTGTGCGGCCTCCCGCCACCATTTCCTCATGGGAGGCGTCCGCCATTTCCTCATGGGGCACGGCCGCCATTTCCTCCCAGGGCAGCTGCCGGCGACACCACTGCCCTGGGGAAGGAGGCCGCCCCCCTTCTTCCATAGTAGAAGATTAGCTCAGTGTTGCTTCGCCGTCGAAAAACTCTTGGAAAACAGCCCCCATTTTTAATGGGAAAGAGCATTTAGGAAGGTTCAGGATTCCCATAAGGGCTGAGGCACCGGCCCTGCTCGCCACCGCTGTGTCCCGGCCCCGTACCACGGCACGGACCCATGAGCCACACGTCCAATTCCATAGCTCCTTTCATGTCGCCTTTTTTAGGGCAAAACCCAATAATTTTTCGATGGGAACACTTGAGTGGCTACTGTGGGTATCAGCCGATTTATTAATTTTATCTCCGGTTCCGACAGGCTGGAAACTCTCTCATTAGTTAGAGCTGGAAGAAATAGGTGGGGATAGGAGAAAGCAGGGAAGCAACACGATAAACCCCAATCTGGCACCGCTAGAAGCATGTTCCTCCTGCCTTTGCGCCCTGATTGAGATCTCGTTGAGAGGATTTGTTTGTGCTTTTAAAGAAAGAAGTGGAGAGACCGGGGGAGTGAAACCTTAGATGATACGCTAAAAAAAGACATCCAGCAAAATAAAGAGGAAGAACTCTGTTTTTCCTTCCCAGTGTGTTCAGATATGGTATTTTATTAAGCTGCAGGCCAGCAAAACTCTTTATTTCTAATTGTAATTCGATTTAGTTTGAAAGATTGCGGCATGCCGGTCCCCATCCGMCCGGGAATGAGCACCGGGACAAGTGGGATCACCAGCCAGGACAGCTGGCGACGAAGGGCTGGACGCTCTTCGCTGGTATGAGATTGTAAATCTGCAGCATCGCTGCCAAAAATCAGAAGAGATTTTGTTCAGGCTGTAGGAAGAMGCGCTTTTATAAGGCCAAAGTCCATAGCGATGACTCGAAGTTGCCTTTGGAGTCCGGAGAAGTGTAATTTGTCTTAATAATTTTATATCTAAGTAATTACGCATATATTGGCTTAATTGTACAATCGAATATAATTTTATAGCTGGCTAATTAAACGCGGGGGCAGCGTTGCTGGAGCGGCACTCGGAAGCAGCTCCGTCGTGCGGCGTGCCRAGGGCGGATGGAGTCACCGCATCCCAGGCAAAGGAGCTTCCCCGATCTACGGGGCCGCTTGCTTTATTCCAGGATTTTCTTTTCCAGCCAAAATGTTGGAGAGCCCTTCAGACTCACCGGAGGGACTCCTTCTACCGTCGGTGCCCTCCTGGATGGCCATAAACCTGCTCTATGTGCCCTGCTGCACTCAGCAGGTTGCTCTGCCGAGGATTAAAATATTCGCAAACTGTAAAGTTTGGGAAATTATTCCAAAAGGGAGCCCAAATATGCATGTTGGCATTGGGCCAATGCTCCCGTAGGTTGTTTTTTTGCAGACGCATTGCACAGCTTGCAAGCACCGGGCTGGTGTTTGCACGGAGCTTTTTGGATGCTCCGGAGAGATCCCTYGGCAGCAGCTCCAGCTGCGCCGCGTGCCCAAACGTCCTTTGGTGCAGGACTTGTTTAGCCATTGCAGAAACCCCCCAAAATGCTGCCGGCAAACAAATCTTTCGGAGACCTCCTAATGGCTGGTTGTGGTTTCATTTCTCGGATAACAGCAGAGGTGCAGCAGTGTTCACTCTGCATTTAGTGGAGAAAAATGTGGCGTTAGAGCAGGGCTGGCTAGTGGGAAAAATACCGATTTCTGCAGGCTCTTGGACTGCAGGGGTGGTACTTGGGCTGAACCTCTAAAAAGTCACAGCCTGGGGAGGATTAGGGCAAAACATTGCTGGTCTCCCCACCAAGGAGCGGCAGCTGCAACGAGCTGTGCGCGTGCTCTGCGCTGCCAAGCGGCGGGGCGAGAGCTGGCTGCCGAGGCGCGTTTCCAGGGAGTAGCTCAGTTGGAGCTAACTATTTCCCCCGAGCGTGGACAAAATGCTGAGGTTGCTGTAGCAACGGGTTTGGAGGAAAAAAAGCAAAACTCGGGATGAGGAGGAAATTTTTGGGCAGGGAGGGTTTAGCAGCAGCGCCCATGCCAGCAGCACCCCCGGGTCCGTCCGGGAGTTGACCAGCTGAGCTTTTCAGAGCGCGTTCGTCAATGTTTATAGGTGAAACATTTCACTCCTTTCTGTTTTTCCTTTGGAAATTTTCTGGAAAAAAGAAAAGTGCAATTAGGCAACGATGCTTTTTTCAGGAGTTTGTTCGCTCGACGAAGCACAAGGAAGGTTTAGAGCTCTCAGGAAATGCTGGGGGTCCATCTCTGAGTTTTTCATAAGCCGAACAACTGCAAAACTTTCCAAGGGAATCCCATCCTCTGAGCTGGAGAGGCAAAACTGATTGCCACCATCTTCCGCCTGAAAGGGAGGTTTTTAGGTGAACGCTGCAGGTTTTCTCACTTCCAGTCCCACGGGCCCAGTTCTAAATTCCCTGCTCGTTTATCTGCTTTTTTCCTAATTCCTCCTGAATGCTTCCCTGTTAGAGGATATAATGGCAGTTAAAGAAATAACACATACCGGAGGGTTTTTGCTCCCAGCTGAAAAATGTTGCACAACTAATGCGATCCCAAGCAGGGCTGAAGCCTRTTTTTCAGAGTTAAATGAACTTCTAGGAGCACTGCTGAACTTTTCTGTTGCTCACTCCTTGCTGGCCTTTGCGGGGCAGAGAGTGGGGAGAGCTGTCCCTCCTCTGGCGACCGTCCCGGCCCTTGGGGCACCCGGCAGGAGGGACCCCCGTGGGCACCTGGCCAGGCTCTGTGTTGTTTTTCGGGGCCACGTCACCCTTGCCAGGGGCACCCCATCGCCCAGGCGCACTGTGAGGAGCCTCCGTGCTGCTCCTTTGCTTTCACTATTTTGGGCTGGTTTTTATTCCTCTTTGTGCAGCRGTGACGATCCTGGAAAGTGCACAAAATGCCAGCTTCCCTCCCTGTTTGACAAGCTCTTCTTCYTCTGTAACTCTTCGGTATCTAATAATAACACACTATTGAAGTTGTTTTGCCTATATATTTTTGCTTTGCAGAATAGCCTCACTCTTTGCGTGATCTATGTCTTAATAGCACCTTGGATAAAGCAGAATACCACTAATTCCATATTATGGGATTGTTATGAACTCGTATGAATTAATGATGCCTATAAATATAGTCCCGTCGAAATCCTTGACACTGCATATTAACCTGGTAGCTGAGCCATAAAATGCAATGCATACTAAAAATCAGCAGTCTGCAATTTCAGGGCGTTCAAAATAGCCAGGCTTTTGTCATATATTTGATGCAAAAGGGTTTTGAAAATCCTCGAAGAAAGTCCTGAGCACTTTTATGAGGAGGGCAATGCATTTCTGCCGGAGAGCTGTTGCTTAGCCAGCTCTGAGGGTTGACAGGATACTAAAAGACGGAGAGACTCCCAGGGTGTTTCAGGGAGCAGGTAGCGCTTGAGCCCTGGCATGGAGGGGATCTCTGGAAAMCTCTGGACATTGCTGTCCTGAGCTGCGGAATAGATCCTTGTGTGAGGTGTTGGCTCGTGGTTTCCCTCTTTGCCGTGTTTAGCTGCAACAGTCAATAAAAACAACTCATTACCTTGTACCAGCGAATTTCACACTGTGCGCTGAGCCGCCTTTAATTTTAGGGCAGGTTGGGCTTTTTGTGCTTTTGTTTTAAAAGCTTTTCAAGGGAAACCCATGGGGCTTTTCATGTAGTAACTCCAGCAGGGATGGACCGACAGGCTGCACGTAAAATGCCTCGGTGATGTATTTGCAGAAGCACAGAGCAAGGCCGGAGCAGCGGGGCTGTGCTTTGGGGAGGCAAAACCTGGCACATCCTCAGAGCACGGGGCCAAAAGACGTCTCTGTCAGACCCCTGCAAATTGGGCTTGTCCCCATCACCCTTACCTGAGAAGCGGGGAAGCAGCGCCCTGCTGCAGGCTGACGGAGGCACGGGCAGGGGTTGGAAGCGGCCCGTGGCCCTCGTGATCGGCATGGTCCCTGTTGCTATGTGCCATTCGTTAGCGGCTAATTCCTTCCCGTAATGATCCCAATTTTCAAACCTGGCTGCCTTAATAGGCCATCTGAATCCCCCATTTGTGTGCTCTGCTCACCATGTGGGCCCATAAAACAGGCATTTATGTGCCCACCAGTTAATTAAGCATCCAAATGAGGGATTTGTACATGCTGTTTAGGTAATCGCTTTTGAAAATTGCTGAAGGGATTAGATGCTTTCGGTGCTAGATGCCGTATAACCGTGCCGGTTTCTGATGACTTAACAGGATGGGCTGGCTGTCAGCAAAGCCTCTTTTTTTCCTTCTTTTTTTTTTGCACTTGCAAATCGTACCCGTGTCAGAATTAGGGCATCCAGCCACAGTTATGTGCATTGCATTTGCCTTCAGCCGGGCATCATCCTCTGTTTCCACTGAAAAGATGAACCGGGGGAGTCGCCCGTGGCTCTTTGCAAGGCCACATCTGAGCAGGTATGAAGCCATCACTGTCCATCCTCGGACAGTAGCGATTTGGAGAAAACCCGCTCGTGTATTTTGGTAATGCAGAATTCAGTTTCTCTCTTTCCCCGAGTGACAAAATCTGGCACGCTCTGTTTGCTGGGCCGTGTTTCTATTTGCACAAGCAGAGCGAAATACTTACTGTATTTGAAATGCTGGGAAAGGAGCTCAGACAGGGARATGGAAGGGGGGTCATAGCATCATGTCATCTCTGCCTTTTATCAACAATATTTGTAGCCCTTTCAGCCTCGCAAGCACAAATAATATTCCTTCACTTTGCTGGCGACAAGTTTGCTAAATTGATTGCAGGGCCCAACCTGCTGCAGTTTCATTTGGGCTGGTGACAATAAAAAAAGGGCAGGGGCAGAGGTGACGGGACGGTTGGTACGGTGCGTAGAGGAAAGGGGATGGGGCATGGGAGGGGGTTAAAATGCAGATAAGGGGCCGGCGAGCCGCAGCGGGGCAGCTGTGAGCACCGGAGGCCACTCATCCATCCGCTGGCATCCCCTATGGATAACACTACACTATAAATACCCAGAGCTTTAAAAAAGGAAGGAGAAAGAGAGGAAAAGGAAAGAAAAAGGCAAGATCCCCTGGGTGATTGTGCTCGGTTGCTCAGCCCCGTAATCGGTGGTCTGATGCTGAGCTCTCCTGATTTCCTTACCGAACCACCAAACCCATCTCCAACTATATTTGCATCTTTAATTACCATCCCTTATGCTAATTACATGTCTTCTTGCAGTTGCTGTTTTGAGCTCCAGCCTTTGAGTGAAATATCTGTTATAAAGATAGATTTGATGCACCCAAAATATTTCCATGAATATTCATCCCTTTCCATTTTGGGCCGATTTCTCTTTGGCTCTGCTCACCCACCTTTTATGTTTGGTTTCGGTGACTATCCTAGCAAATGAGTTTGTAGACAGGATTGTCTGTCAAAACAGAGCCTTCTGAATAAATATCACCAAATACTTGTGAAAAACCACTTTTTGTTTTCATAGCCAAGGTATAAATGCCAAGGAAATTTGCTCACAGAGCTGCCACTGGATATGGGCTCGAGGGAGACTCGTGCTCCTTATTACAACGATTTCCATCCTGAAAACGTGCGTGGATGGAAATGGCCTTGCCGTAGCAGGCGGCTGTTGACTGCGCTTACAGGCACTGAGCCTGTTGCCGTATGCTACCGCGAGCCAAGTGTTTGTCAGTCCGATAGTTTTGCTCTGATAAATACTACGGTATTAATGCTTATAAACAAAAGTTAGTTCTGTAGTCATGTTTCAAACTGAAGGGGAGCAACAAAACAGATCAAAAGTTTATTTGCAAACTTTTTATTTAGAAATGATCTGAAAATGGAAGAAGTTTGGCTTGCCTTTGCTGCTTTTTAATTTTTCTCAGTTTCCTGGCTTTTTCCTCTCATTCCCCTTGCCTCTCCCCAGTGTGCCTTGTCCCATGGCCCCGGCCAAGGGGTGGAAGAGACCACCGAGCCCAGTGGTGGTCCAGAGACCGGGGGGGGGGGAAGTAGCTGCTGACACTGCTGGGGGCTCGGACACCCCAAGGAGGGGTGAAATCGCAGCTAGGGGCCTCCTTGTCCCTCCTCCCAGGGTGACCTGTCGGCCCAAGCAGAAGGCGTCAAGTGAGACGGCACTGGGGTTTTCCCACTCAACACCTGCAGGCAGCAGGGCCGATGTCCTCCAACCGGCAGGTGACTCCTGGGGGCTTTTTTGTTGCTTTTCCTCAGGGAGACCAAATCCTGCTGGAAAATTCAATGAGACATGGTACAACAAACTCCACAGGTACCAGCCAGCAAGCCTGGGCTGTGCAGGTGAACCCTGGAAAGGCACGTCCAAAATGCATCTATCCCCCATCTGATGCTGGCGGTTGTATTTCACTCTGATTTAACTGACTCAAGGTCAGAGCATGTTTGTGTTTGACCCGTTTAAGCGTGGACGTGTGTGCAGCTCACGGAGGTCCTGCCTCTCCCCATAACCCTTCACCTGCGGGCAACATCTCAGCAAGCACAGCCGGACGGCCGTACACACGCACAGGCGGCCGGTGGGTGTATCACTGGCACACACGATGCCCTGCACGCTTTAGACACGATGAGTCTCTCATTTCTCATTTACCTTCCCCCCCCCCCATCTTGCTTTCAAAGTTGGTATTTCTTTTAAATGAAGTGAGCTCCTCTTCAAACAAATCCAAGCCGTGGATGCTATAATTAGCAGGATATAGTAATTTTTCTTCGAGCGTAATTGGAAGGTTTGCCATTCAAGGATAATACTTAAACTATCCTATTTTATGGCTCATTTGCCAGAAAAAGCCTGCAAAGCAAACAGCTTTATCAAACCTTATCAATGGGTAAAGAGTGTCAGAGGAGGGTGTTTCTGTTAGCTGCTGTTAAATGTTGCTGCCGCTGTTGTTAAGTCTTCTAATTCTCCTAACTTCTGCTAATTGAACAGTCTTCTGCAAGTGTTTGGTGACAACAAGCTGCTAAAGGGTTCCTGAAAACAGATGCAAAGACTCATGCAGGGCCTGAGGATTTGCATCTCGTCTTGCCGGTCTGATTTTAGGCTGGGGTGATTTAGTGGCATTTTTCCTGACCCAAGGTCCCACTGAAGCAGAGCGCTGGAGGCAGCTCTTGCACCCCCGGAGATGGGGCAATGCCCACCGAGCTCCCAAGGGCCCAGGGGGTCCTTCCAACGCACCCAAGCGCCAGCGCGTCCAGAAGTGTGAAATGACAAAAACCTCCACTTGCATTTTTCTCGACTGCCTTTTTCCACCCTTCGGTGTTTTCCCGGCAGGTCAGGCCCCAGTGGAGGCAGGTGGCTGCCACTCTCGGGAGCTTTACGACTCCGCACTGCCACTGTGGGCCATGCTAGTTAATGGCCCTTGAATTAAAAATGATGCTTCGCAACTGGAGGAGCTGGTGAATGTCAGAGCTGTGTTCAGGGGTGCGGGACAGAGTTTCAACTTCATTTAGGACGGTGAGGGGCCTCAGCAGGATGCCGAGTGATGGGCCCTGTTGGTGTCCTTGGACCTGAGACAGCACTTCCAGCATTTTCAGGTTCCTCTGCGTCCTTTTGGGAGGAAAAGGCACAGTTTACCCTGCCCCGGACCTGGGCTTGGTGGTGCCTGGCATTGTCCCTCCACGGGATGAGGCCGGCAGGATCCCACCTGCCCACGCGTGGGTCGAGGACATCCTGCCGGCTGCTCCTGCCATGGCTCCCCTCGGTCACACCTGCAACACGGAGGCTCCTTTGAGGAGGCCACTTAGCCCCAGCCCCAGCTGAAGCACTGCCATGAAGACGTGGCGTGTTCACTGAGGCCTGTTGTCCCGATTAGCTGCAGAGCTAAGGGACAGGATGCTTCTGCCCTTGCTAACGAGCCTGGATTAAACATACCTGAGCTTTTCCTCCTCCTGCTGAAGGCATAAAGGCATCTTCACTTTTCTGCCTTCTCTCTGCTGAGCTGCGGCGGGTGGGGAGGAGGAGAGCAGGGGCTGTTGGTGCTAGCTGAGATCCAGGTAATGCCAGCCCAGCTAGCCCAGGTGGAGCAGAAACAAGCCCTGAGGCTTGGTTTCCTTGTCGATGCCTTTCGTGGTGGCCGTTGTGGTGCTTTGACCGCTGGGTGAGGTGCAGGCAGGACCTGTGCTGCCCCAAAAGCCCTGTGGGCTCCCCCAACTCAGCACCCTTTGCTGCAAGCATGCTCCTGAGTTTGAAAGTTTTCCTGGAAAATGATCTGAATTGCATTAATTCTTAATCCTTTTTTTTTTTTTTAAATGGTTTTCTGAATTCAGTGGAGATTTATGAAGTGCTTTGGCTTTGGAAAAGATTGATAGGTAGCCTGCTAAACAAAAAGACTCAAAACTTAGCATTTGGGTAATTTCAGGGGGGGAAAAAAAGGAAATTGAGCTAAATCTGGTAATGAGGAGGAGGGAGAGATACCCCATCCCCAAAGAAATGTGCAATGTTTTTGTTTGAGGTAGTTCCAGGAAGCATTTAATAAGGGCCCCAAGGAGTTCTGGTTGGGTTTTATTTTGTATAGCTTAGTGAAAAGGTGAAACATTGGAGCAGAGGGCTGGAGGCTCCAGTGCCTGTTGTCCCCTCTTGCAGCACTGCTGCATCCACTCTCTTACCTTGACCCATTCAAGAGCCTCCCCCAAAATGTGTAGGAGTCCTCCCTCTCTCCTACCCCTCACGACAAAGCTCTCCTAGACTTTTTTGCTTTGAGCATTAGGAACCTTATTTTGGTTTCTAGCCTGAATGTATTTATGGCCATATTTTCCTGACTTTTTCCCTTGTTACTCTTGTCTTGCAGCTTAAATAGTTCTTTGCCTCCTGTATTCACGGGCTGCCCTTTGCCACCTCCCTGGTAATCACCCTAGCTCATGCTCCAGACCGAGGACATCTTTCTTGGGTGCGTGGTGGGAACTGCACAGCCTCCCAGGTGAGCTCTCCCTGGGGCTTTGCGCAGTGGCCCGTTTCACCCGGCCGCTCGAAATCTTGCCTTACGCCCAGGCTCTGGTCTCTTGTGCAAGGTTGGGTCTTCAGAGCGACTCCTTCCTCTCTCCTACTCCCAAATGCCTCAGGTTTTCCCACAGTCTCAAACCTTAGATTATCTTTGACCTGCTTAGCAGGTGCCTGGGAGGCCTTAGCTAACGACCAGCTACCTGAGCTACCAAAAATGCGTTGCCTTCTGTTTTATTAGATGCAAGTACCTTCTGCTACAGAGGGTTTAGAAACTGGGTTTAGAACTAGCTCATGCTGGGTATAAAACTACAGTGCAGGTGCCAACAGGACAACTTGAGTACTGCCTGGTCTGGAGGCTTAGGAAATTGAGACCGATCAGACGGTTCCCTGATGCTGGAAATCCATCCCTGATCCTGGAAATGCACCTCGGCATGGGGGTCGGTGCTGAGCTGGGTGATGCTGCTTTGCCTGTGCCTGTTCGTTTAATTCAGCAGCAGGAAAATATTACCAAGGACGTGTAGAGGAAGCGATGGAGAAATCCTGTTTTATCTCTTTAGAAATAATGCAGCCAGGAACATTTGCTCCTTCTCAACGGTTTAAATTTACAAACGTGAACAATAATTTTGCAGCCTCTGAGAGTGAAATGTGGGGGGGAACAAATGTCCCTTATTGACTTTTTGGATGGAGGAGCGCAGGGAACATTACTTAGAGCTCTGCTGCGCTAAACTCGGATCCCCGGAGATGGCTTTGTTGATGCATAAGCTGTGACCTAAAATATTGACTTTATAAAGTAATTGAATCCCAGAATCATGTTTCAGATGAAAAGCACTTGACAAATGACTATAGGAAATGGCCCAGCCTGAAGGCCTGAGCACGGATGTAATGGAATTTACTTGATTCCTTCGGCCTCTCCGGAGAAAAACCCGCAGGCGGCAGTCCTCCTCCGGGCTCCTGGGTGAGCTAGGGGGAAGGAGAGGCAAGTCTTAACAATTTTTTTCCTTTTTTCACAGAAAGGAGGGTAATCCCTCCCAGCCTGTGAGAGTGGTGGAGGCAGACCCCTGCGCTGGTCCTGGGCTCACCCTTGGGTGCCATGGGCGAGCGTTTGGGGCAGGGGAGATGTGGGGACACGGTAGGTCTATGCAGATGCTGCATTTGCTGCGCACTAATTTGTCTTTGTCCTCAAAGCTTGTTTATACATAAAACCTGAATTTCAGAGCATGCTCTGGCCCCAAATCTCTGCTTCTCCCTTATGCATGACCCCCACTCATCTTGCCTGGTCGGACTGCCCAGAGCAGAGCCTCGTGGGCACGTACTGGAAGAAGAAAAGGAGATATCCAGACGGGAGCTGCTACTGAGCTGGAGGACTGTGGAGAGACTTTAATACGTGACGGAGGAACAGTGGCACTCGATGTCTTCATGAGCACCAGCATGTTTCCAAGGGAGCTGGAGCAGCAGAGAGTGCTGGCTGCAAAGCAGGAGGGGTAAGTAGTTAAAAGAAACCTGGAAAAAGTGAAAAGCAATCATTACAAGGTAAGAAATATGAATAATATGCTGGGCAATGCAATATGAGAGTCCTTCAATGCATGAAGTGAGGAACAGAGGTTCTGCCTCATTTTGGAGATGGTGCTGGTGAATGTCAACCTGGGGCAAGTCAAGGAAGTTGGGGACTTGGTGTTGCCCCCGGAAGATTGTCCGGGCCGGCCGTGGGGGGCACGACGTGGCGAGGAGGTAGATGCACCTGGAAGCAGGCAGCGATGCCGGCAGCTCCCCGGTGTGTCCGCCCTGGCACCGCAGCCGGCTGTGCCTTCACCCGTCTACCCCCTTTCCAGCTCCTTTTCACCTCTCTTATTCCCATTGCGAGAAAAATTGGGAAAGAAAAACATTTCACACTGAATGCGGCGGCCCAAGTGCAGTTCCCTCCTTTTTCACCCTTTGAAATAAATGTCCCTCATTAATGTAAGAGGGCATAATTATATCATTATTTCAAATGGCTCAATTTAAACAAGGCCTTATTTCTGACTTAAATAGTTACCTTGCTCATCCTGCAATGACTGTTTTCCTTATGAGAGCGTTAACCTCTTCGCTTTCTTTACTCAGCCATTTTGCATAATGTTATAATAAGCATTTAAATAACTGTAAAGGTTCCATCAGTTCTTGCTTTCATATCTTGCTGTAGCCATGGCAACTGGATATACTTCTCTATTTTACCTTTTTTAGATTTGAATCTCTCAGTCCAGTCATTTTAAAATTGAGTTCCTCACTCTTTTGCACACGCTGTTGAAGTGTTTGTTCCCTACGCGCTGGCTTTGCCGGGCTATAGTGATTATTTTCCCTGTCTGCTATTAGCGAGGATACTTGGAGGTGGAAGGTGGAAATATATTTTTCAATTTGTGTAATGCACCAGAGGACGGTGAAAAACGCGATGGTAATTACTTGGGATTGGAAAACCAGGCTGAGAAACGAAAGGGTATCGCTGAGTTGAAGCGTGTGGCCGTGTAACGCGCTCTGGTTGCAGGGCCGCCACGAAGGGGTGACACATCGAGTTGCTTGCAAAAAAAGTAGTGCAACAATATTCGTGAAGGCGCTTGTTCAAAATGGATCTTAATACCCTATTTCTTTATTAAAAAAGAATCTTTCTAGCACGTGCTAATACAAGCTGATACAGCACATTGTCTGACAGCCCCAGACCAAAGGTCATGTAAACAAATGGCAAAAGCGAACGCAAATTCCTAACACGGAGCTGGGAAGCGCTAATTCAATCTGTCTCTCTGCCGTCGGTGTGAGGCTCCAGCTTGTCCGGGGACATCGTCTTTCCTGGCAAAGCGGCAGTGAGCAGAAGGCAGCGGAGAAGGCTTGGAGCTCACGCCAATCTGCATTTCCATCTGGAAGTAGGTGCTCGCGATGATAATAAAACAGCAAATGAAAAATTCCAGGGAGACCGCTCATCCCCCCCAATACAACGCGCTGACACGCTGCCGCTTGGGAGCGGTAGAAAGCGACACAGATGGAGCACAGCGCAAAATAAAACCCTAATCAAACAGGACCACAAAAGCTGCTGGCATTTTATCGCTGTTTATTGTGAAGGCAGGGAAATGGCAGCTCGGAAACAAGCCGTTGGAGGCTCAGAGCGGCTCGTAAAACGGCACGGCTGTTCTTGCCCAGGAGTCGGTGCAAGCGTGAGTGGCATCGGGGAGTCCGAGGAGAGATTGCGGGAGAGTTTCCGATTTTATACCCTCGTGCTGCAGCGCTAAGGGGGCAGGTTCCTCCTGGCGAGCCCCCTGCTTCGTGCCACCTCTGCTCTAGCCGCTGGGCTAGATGGTGCCTGGCCTCTTCGTGGCAGAAGGGCTGAAAGGTGCTGCCACTGCTGCTTTCTTTGCAATAACTGCTTGGAAATCCCACTCTGCTCAAAGATATCAGATGAGAGTGGGGAAGAGGCCTCAGCACTCTGCCTGTTTCTCTGCTAAAATCAGATTGGTTTAAGTATAAAACCTGTCAAACGCCTTTCAAAGCAAATTTCCACAGATCTTTTCTCCGCGTTTGCTGTGCGCGTTGCTCCCCCTCGCAAGGCGGAGCGGGCACGCTTTCCTCCCTGACTCGGGGAGCGCTTGTTTGCTGAGCAGTGTGCAATGATGCCTAATTTCGCAGACGTGTAAATCTTATCGGTGTGGGCACAGACTGCTTCGGGGCTGCAAAGAGCATCTGGAAAGATGGGGGTTTGCGAGTGAGTTAACGTGGTCTGATTGTGAGGGCGACAGTCCCTCACCCTGCAACAGCAGGAGGGTAGGGTGAGTGCTCTCTAGCACTTAGTACAGTATAAATGCTTTTCTCTGTGTTTTTCTTTTTCCTGCAGGAAGCTGGTGCATTTGCTCATGGAGACTTGTATTGTGTATATCTATATACCTGTATCTCCCAACTTCAGGGCACAAGCCCCTCACCCCAAGCCCTTAAAACAAACAAAAAAGCCCAAACAAAACTGCTCTTGCACATACATCTGGTGTGGCTTTGAGGGCAGAAAAGGGAAAAAGTGGGTCCTTATTTAGCTTATTTTTCATTATATCCATCCGAGTGGTATCCCTCACTTGTCTGCACCTAGCAAGGACGGCACGAAGGATGGTGGAGGGCAGCCATGAGACTTCACATATGGCATCTCGTACAAGGGACGTGTGTGTGTGCTGGGAGGTTCGTGTCTGCTGATGTGCTCTGCCCCTTCCCTTGCAGGAATCCCATTTTCCAGCACGAAGGCAGAAATCGAAGCGCAGCCTGAATTAATGGAGCTGGACACTCAAACATGCCACTTGTGTGATTTTCCCTCGGAGGAGATCAGCATGTCTGGTTAATCCATCTAGCCCGGCGTAAGCTGACGGAGCAGCTTTTCCGAAACATGCTGTTCGGTAGTTCACTGTACGCTGGGCATCATGTTTAATATGTATAACTGTAATTGCATCATTTATTAAACCAAACGGCTTAATGCGTTTCGCAGCAGAGACGTGCAGCCAGCTATATTGCTTCTGCTGACTCTGCGGCTTGCTTTAAAACAAGTGCAAAAAGCTGCGCTGGTGCTTAAAGTTGCACCTAAAGGCTGGTGATTGCTGCTGGTGGTCTTGCAGCCTCACGTCAGCTTGTCGCACCCCTTCTGAAGGCAGAAAGCAGAGAAAATGATGTATTTTAAGCTTAGCAAACTGAATAAAGCAGTGGTGAAACGGCTGTGAGGTGCCCGTGCTGCCCCGTCGGCTGTGCTAATGCATCGCTTCCTGCGCAGATGAATTCCCCTAGTAGTGATCAGAGCGTTGTGCACATTTTTGATGTATGCGTGTTTTCCCAGCTTGCCCTGTTCTGGCCAAGGCTTGGAAATTTTTCTTTTTTTCCTTCCTGGAGCTGCAAAATTGTTTCCTGTTCTGCGGTAGCCAGGTGCTTGGCCCAGGATGGGGCTGTGGTATCTGCATGGTAAAAAAAAAAAAAAGTGAAATCTGTTTTCTCTTCACCTTCTCCATACACTTTTGTAGTGCACTCTTTCTCCTTGTGCTGGGGCGAGGTAAGGCAGTAGAAAACTTAAATTTCTTTTTTGGGAGGATGGCAGAGAGGCAGGCGTGGGGTTATTCAGCCCTTCACAGGCACTGAAGCAGCTGGCCAAAATCTTGCCGTGGTGCCCTTGTGCCAAGGCACGTGCGAGCCCAGGGCTTGGGTTTAACTTGAGGTGCCAGCAGGTCCCTGAGATGCTGCCCACCGACCCGCTCCCCCCGGGGTTTGCCCACTGCGTGCTGGAGCACATGTTAATAAGCCAACTTAAATGCTGTCTGCACACGAGTAGAGCTGCTCAGGCAAAGACTGAGTTAAGCATCCTTTATGGGTATTTATGAGTCTAGTTTGACCGGATATCTGCCAAATGGAGGCATTGGAAATCAAACCTTGGCCAAATGTCACCTCTTAATTGGCTCGCTGTTTATCGCCGAGGAGCAGCCGAAAGGTGCTGCGTGGGGAGCGGCTGCTCCTGCGCTAAGCTCAGCGCTGCCTGGCTTTCCGGGGCCCAGCACGAAGCCTGGCCAAGAGAAATCCTCGTAGGTGCTCTAATCCGATGGCTTAGAGCATTCCCTTCTCCCCCCCCCCCCCCGCTTTAAAAATTGGACTGGTTGGAAAATGTTGGAAACCTGTCCTGGTAGCCAGCCGGGAAGCTCGCTGTGTCCCTGCGCTCCTCCAGCCTCACGTCCTGTCCCGTCCTCCTCGTGGCGTGTCCCGGGCTGGGTCCGTGATTAACGAGCCATCCAGGGAGAGCGCGAGCATCCCGGCAGACCCAACGTCGGGCAGGAGGGAGGTGGTTGAGTGATGGGTGAGCTCAGCAGCAAGCCGAGCAAGGATGGGATGGAGGGGATGGATGCGTGTCTACCGGCTTTGCGCTGTGCTGGGCCCGCAGTTTGCTCGCAAGCCTCTGCAGCCCGGTTTTGCGCTGGTTGGGTCTGGGTGGGAGTTTCACTAACTCGCAGCTTAATTGGGGAAAGTGTTGCTCATGCTGGGGTAGAGGCAAGGGCTGAGAAATGCCCTGTGCAATCATTACCGGTCGTGGTGGGGAATGTGCATGGGAATGTGTCACGTGGAGGCAGGTGAGGTCTTCCAGCCTGTGGAGCTCGTGGGTCAGGTGAAACAGCCCTGACGGACCCGTCTGGCCTGAAACACCACGAATTTCTCCAAATGAGCGCTCTGCTGGCTCATGCTCTTGGAAGGTGCTGCCGGGCTGAACGGCCTTCAGGCTGTGTTTGCATGGAGACGTAAAAGGGAACGAGACGGCTCTGCTATTTTTGGTTTACCTTGGCCGAGAAGTGATGTTTTCTGAGAGAAGCTTCAAGAGGCAAAGGATACTTTTGCCTTATTCAAAACTTTTGTTTTTTGAGAAAGTAAATCAGCGGAAGCGAGGGAGACAAATTGCAGCAAAAAGAAAATGTAATTGCAATTTAAGGAAAGTGTTTGTTTGGATTTGTTAACGATATCTTCAGGATGTGCATTTTAAAAGATTTTCTAAATTTTGTTTTCTGGAGGAGGAGGAGAAGAAAAAAGCCTCCCGACAGCTGCTTTTAACTAGCTTTGCATCTCTCTGTGCAGACTTGCTGCTTACCTTTCCGTTACGGAGTTTGTGCCCGTTTCATCACGTTCTGCCTCCTGATGGGAGGTCGCTGGAGCTCCGTGAGGCTCCGGGGTCCCTCTGCGCTGCTTTTGCAATGTAAGTGATAGATACTTTACACACCTGTGGCAAAAAGTTGAAGGCTGAGCTTGCCGTCTGAAGTTGTGTATTTGAAGGAAGCCACATATGCACAGTTGAAAGGATTTGAGTTTGGAGGAGAATAAGCTTGCAAAGAGGGCAAAGCAGGATGTGCAAGGAATAAAGAATATAAAGGGTGTGATGTGGGAGATGCATCTTCCAGAGCAGATTCCCTGCTTTCCCGCAGAAGCTGGCAGATGCTGGTGGGCTCGGGGCTGAACTCTGTTTTCTTGGTGTTGCTCAGTGCACATACAGGTCGTCCAGCGATTACTCCTGCCCTGCAGTTTGAAATCTTCATCCCATGGCTCAGCGCTGGCAGAGGTTTAATTCTGCTGAGTTACTGCTTGCTACAGCCATCGCTTCTGTAGCAGAGTGAGGTGAAGAGCTGATGGGAAAATCATTAAAATCATTTTAACGATTCAGAACCGTACAGCATTTAAATATCTTGCAAATTTGCTGATCAGCAAATCAAAGCGGTCGGTGTTTTTGCCCGAGTGCGCGTTGCGTATGCACACTAACAAGGCTCCCTTGCCGATCCGCAGATCTACACGGTGTTTAAGCGATGGCCCTGTATAAGGGGAATGGACTCATTAAAATAAACATGTTATTCTTCTGTTAGTGCTTTCATTAATAAAATAAAGCCTCAGATGGGGAAATTGTTCTCTCTGTAGGTTTGCAAAGTAGTTAAGATACAAATAATTAATCTAAATACAGACTGCGAATCTTGCTGTGGACAATCCTTTGCTGCGCTTGTTTCTAGAAGCTGAATTCGTAAAGAGGAGAGAAAACACCATCTTTTTATTGGTATTTCAGGATGTTTCATTTTGACCTCAGAGCCAGCTCGGAAAGCTCCATCTTGTGATCATGCATCTTCTGAGAGGAGGCTGTTGCGGATGGTAAAATTATTTCATTAATCATTGCCAGCATGGTTTGGGATTAAAAAAAAAAAAAATCAAGTCACTGTCCAACGGCAGTGACTGCCCTTCTCGAAACTGTGGCCTTGGGAGGCTGCGCTCAGGGAGTGATGGCAGAGAATCGTAAGTACGGGCCAATTTTGGAGATCGCGCTCTGCTGATTGCTCCATTCCCTGCGCCTGGGGATGTTCGAGGGCATTTTGAGAGGAAACAGAGTTATAAATTACAGATCCAGCCTCGTTTGGGCTTGGGAGGTTGTAATGGGTCCAGCTGCAAAACTGCACCCGTTTAACAGTTCAGAAATCACACTTTTTGTCAGACTGGCACAACTCTCTGAGCCCTGGGGTGAAGACTTCACACTGTACAGAGGAAAGCCCCAATCCAGCTCCGCGAGCTCATCCCGGCCGTGGGGACGTGGATGGCCTTGCCTGGGTCGGGGCCAGGACCTGCTGCGTCGGGCTGGCTGCTGGGCTTGTTGGCAGGGCTTTTCTGGCAGCAGGGGAAGAGATGGCCCAGTTTGCCTGGGACTGCTTGGCTTAGGTAAGCAGTGGGTGATTTGACTTGCTTTCCTTGATTAATGGTTGATTTTGAGTTTTTTTCCCCTATAATTCACTTACAGTTCCAGGCAGAATGGCTGAAAACTTGGACCCAAACACAGGAAGGATATTTTTCCCCTCTATGTATTAGTTTGAAAGTGCCCTTCTGCAGTGGAAGCTACCCTCTCTTATCTACTTAATACTATCTTCTTAATTTTTACTGACATTACTTTAAATCTTCTTCAAACTTGGCCTAGAAACTTACTTTGGAGTAGTCCAGGAAAAGGATTCTCCTAAAGAAAGCGGACATTCAGGTTACTCCTTTTCTTGAAATCTGGTTGAGCTTTGCAGCCGGGGAGGAGTTTCTGATGGGGGTCCCGGGACCTACCCTGGGCTTGGACACTGCGAACAAGGGCTGGCCGAGCCCTCGTCATGCCGTGACAAAACCCACCTTGGCTGAACCTTGTGCTGAATCCAACAGTGCTGATTTCCTCCTTTTTCCTTGCAATGAAATTACAGTTTCCCATTCATAGACTGTCTTTTTTGCCCTATGAAGGACCCTCCTGGTCTTCGGTGGTGGAAACGAGTCTCCTCTCCGTGCTCTGGAGCTCATTCTGAAACCCAAGTTATGGCTTCTGCTTCAGCAAGGTGCTTGAAGCTGAACTTTGGTGAGACTCCTGTTCCTAAAGGTAGGTGCGTGCCTGAGTAATTTGCCTAATTAGGGCTAAGGAAGTGGTTAAGCTCAGGCAATGCCAGTATCCAGCTACTTGAACTCTAACTCTGCTGTTTTTCTTCTTCAGAATAGTCCTAACCTAGTGCATCATTTTCCTTTTGGTGTAGCAAATGATATGTACCCTTTGCAGTTATGCTGAACTTTCCAAAGAATATTTGAGCAGGAAATTTTGGGGTTATGCAACTGCGACTGAAATATCCAGTTAGAGTGATAGTGCTGTCCCGTCACCCCTGCTAAATGCCTCTTTAACCTGTGCCTTTTGCACGCGTTGCTGCGAGCCTTGCTTGTGGGGTCGCTACGTTGGCTGCATTCCCAGCTCCTTGCCTTTGCTAGCTGTGAGCGGGATCGATGTTTCCTCTTTTGGGCGCTGCTCCCATTGGCGTTGCTTCGAACGTTTAACTATCTGGAGTCCTGTCGCCCTTCTCACTTTTATTACTACAGCTGCTTTCACCCTAAAACCTTTAGGGATTTAATTGCAGCAATCCCAGATCTTTCTGCTGGATATAATATGAGACTTCTTCAACGTGGTCCCCTTCACTATACAGGTCTCTCGCTGAGCTTGGCAGTGGTGAGGACAATTTGTCACTGTTTGGTCCTGGTAAGCTTTCATGAAGCTGAGTGTATTTTTCTGAAGCATTTGCTTTTTGCCCTGATATCAAATTGCTTGTTGCTCTGGGTTTTTCTTGGCTTGCCACTATAACAGGTTCTGGATATACTTTCAGAAAGAAGAGTCTGAGGCTGATGCTGTCCTGAGGCTTGTTAAGCTTGCTGGACCACGGTGGCATCTTGCTTGCGTTTTCAGCTGTGCTCTGAATTGGGGATGTCTTCTGGGAGACAAGTTACGTTTACATCCATTTGTGAATTAGTGCCATTTGTGAACTAGTGCCAGCGCCATAATTCTGCAACTGATAAAAGACAACTGCAATTTATAATTTGAAGTTTTTCTGCATGGCAAATATGGAAGTCTTAAAAAGTGGGGGGTAGTTTTATTCCCCTTTGGTTATTTTAATGAGTAAAGGAGCTGTGGCAATACAGGCTCACCAGCTCTGTAATTTGGCGGTAGTAGAAAATTATGGAGATGTGAAATATGATTGAATTTGATCTGGTATGGCCTTTGGTTAAGTAGATATTTGCTGGACCCTTCTGTGTCTCGGGGTGGTGTGGGCTGGGTTGGCAGCACCCGCGCACCGGAGATGCTGCGAAGCTGCCCAGGCTCAGCGGGGAGAAGATGGGTTGTCCAGAAAGGCCCGATCAGCTGTAAGAAACATGTGCTAGTAACAGACTGAAAGGCCGGGAGATAAGCTGGCAAGTGCCTCTGCATTGGGGGCTGAAGTGGAAGGAGAGAAAAGCTCCGGTTTTGGCCTCCTCGTTTTCAGCTGAGCTGCTTGCTGGGCGCTCACCGGGGTGAGCAGACTGCTGGGTTATCAGCCCATCTTGCCAATGTGGCGGGAGCTGCCCTGGTGGCTCTTGCTGGTGTATAATGAAGCTCATTTGGGTTTTGCTCTGGCTTGTTGAGAACGGTTTCAGCTCAGCCAAAATAAACGACTTTCGTATGGACATAAGACTGTACTGGCTTTTTGAGGCAACGGATACCTCCACTGTCCCTTGATGAAAGAAAGGGAATGGATTACTTCTCCTCCTCTTCCAGTTTCCGATGCTGACCCCAAATTAGTGGTGGTATTAAAAATCTTCCACCTCTGCTAACTAGAAGGTACAATCCAGGATAAGTTCAGAGCAGGCAGGCACTGGGCTTGCTATCTGGTGCCAGGCTATACAGAAGAGACACTGTACTGGGTGAAATCTGCCAAAAATTGAGGCCAAGGGGTTTGAATGTCACTGCTGTCACATGCACCTCTGTTTTTTGGATGCATTTCTTGATACACTGAACAAAGACATTTTTTTTCAGAGGGTGCCTGATCACCATTTCTGTGGTGGGCAAGTTATTGCAGCCTAAGGATAAGGTCTAACACTATCTCTTAATCAAAATTTAAGCTTAAATTAGTAGCAGAGGCTGCAAGAGGAGATTAAAAACAATGTAGGCTGTGGCAAGAGCTTATCTAGACTGGCTTAGTGAGTCTGTGGTGGGGAAAAGAATAATTTCAGGAGAGATCCAGCTCCAGGAAGGGGTAACGTAATGAGGTGACACTGATTGCCGAGGTTCACTCAGAGCCTTCATACATACTAAGGTTGCAGGAGGACGCACTCATGATTTGGGGTGCTACTAGGATTTTTGGTTGCTAGGATGGGTCCAGAAAGTTCGTGTGGGGGCAGGAGGGTCTGAGAGCCCCAGGGCGGCAGAAGAGCTCTGCTCTGAGCAGCTCACCAGTCCCTCTTTGCACCCCGTCCGTCTCTGCTGCAGCCTGGCTCTCCCCCTCGTGCTGTTCTCCTGTCACCAGAAGATGAATGTCCCTCCAACGTTATCTCTGTGCCAAGCCTCCAGCTCCCTTCTATCTGAATATCCCTTTTTGCAGCTGTTCTTGTATCTCTCCTGCTGAATCCAAATAAGTTCCTGTTGCATCTAGAGAGGTTTCCATGCCAAAAGAGTTCTTTTGTGAATAAGCCTTGGTTAGCGATCTTGCACCCAGAACCAGGGAGATGAGGGTGGTGAGGAAGGAGGGTAGGATGGCTTTTGTGTGCCCACTGTCTGTGTGCTGTGAGAGAACAGGTTCAGTCTTTCTCCTTACGGTCTGCATCAGACACTGCCAGTACATCTCTCTCTGTCAAGCGGTTGCTGCTTCTGGAGGATGAAGACGGCTGGAAGCAGCATGGGCTGCCAGCCCTCATGCAGGCATGTTCCCTTTGTCTTCTAATGCCATTTGCGTTTCTTCCAGGTCTGCATGGAGTTTTGGGTGTTGCTGAGATGTGGCACAGCTTGGCTAACTGGGAGCCATCTGTGCTACTTTCTCCGGGCGGAAGATGAAGATGCCCTGTGTGGTTGTTGGGTTTCCAAAGAGCGGATGTCAAGGTTTGCTTTGCCTCTGATGTATAGCGCTTACCCCTGTTGGCTGGCATATACGCTGCTGTTGCAGACATTATCTGTGCTCATCATCAGTCGAATCCCCAAGAGGTGGCCTTTGGTTCAGCTCAGCCAACAGTCTTCCAACTGTGAAGGAACTTCTCGTACAACCTTTGATAGCTCTTTTTTTGCCTTTTCTGTTATAATGGGCACCGTTAAATCATTTCCCAGTCAGCTCTGCACAGTGGTACCTGAGAAACTATAGTTATTTCCTATTCTAAATATAGGGAACATCTGTGCATGCATCTGCAGGGTTACTGTCGGTAAACATTGACTTCTTAATGAGGATGTTAAGACACAGCACAGCTGGATTCTGTCCTGAACGTTTGAATTGCGGCATGGCTGTCACGGCCTCCGAAGCGATGCAGGAGAGAGGTGGTTTTGCATGCAGTGGACAACAACTCAGGCTGCGCATGCCTGAGAGCAAAATGGGTAAAGACTGAAACAGTGATGAGAACTGGAGTTTTGTTTCTTTGCAGGCCATCTTAGAAACCTCGTGCTCTGGGGGCTTCCCGTCTAGCAGTGTTGGCAAAAAGTGAGGGGTGGTGGATGGACTGTTCCCCGCTAACTTTCCTCTGACCATCCTGACTTTGTGGTGGAAATGTGAAAAGCCCCAAGTCCCTCAAGTGCCGGGACGTGTTCAGAAGAAGCCCCTGGGGAGAGGACTCTCTTCAGTGGTGTAACAAGCTGCAGTTTGCTCCGAATGTTAAGTATTATAAATGTGGCTGATGTAATTCTATTTCAAAAAGCCTTAGAGGATTGCAATAATAAACAGAGCCTTTTAGTACCAGGTTATTGATGCAAAAGAGTTTAGCAAACTGGGTTATTGAAGTGCAAATCCCATGTATTATTCATTAGATGCTTTCTTTCCACAAATCACTGCTCCTCCACGGCATAACGTTACCCGTTCCCAGTAGCTCCGCTCTTCGGGAAGCTCTTTGGTGGGAGCCAGAATGTGGAGCCGCAGAACCATCCGTCAGGGTAAGCGTTTGGTTGCGTTGTCGTCTTCCAAATGAAGTTCATAATGGGCAAAGAGGCTTAATTAATGCACCACAGTAATGTGTCTGTTTATAAAGAAATAATGTAGTATAAAATTAGGCAATGCATAGTGAAATGTACCTCCTAATGGTTAGGCTGGCATTTTAAGTGATCAGTAAATCACTTAAATATTAAGACCTTCTTGAACAAGGATAATAAAGCAAGACATTTGGAAATGGTAGATATCAGTACTTACAATTATCCACTAAATAAAACATTTTTATAGTGATCATAGAGTTAATCACCTTGCAGAGCAGACAGGTGATAGGGACAGTGGAGAATTATATACATGGGATTTATTACTTGCAGAAAAAGGAATTTCAGATATATTCCTTAAGGCTAGAGTCAACAAGAAGAAAATATAAACATTTTCTCAACTCCTTATCTATTCTTTTGATGAATAAATGCAAGCAGCAGAAGTTAGTTACAGAAAAGCTCATCATCTAAAATACAACAGACCAAGAATATTCCCCAGACAACACTAACACAGTTGCAGGACAGGATGGAGAGATGATGTATGAATATTACTTTCAAACATTTAAAGTAGGAGTTTGAAAACATTCTCAATTGCCTCCATATTTTTAAATACAAGTCAGGCAAAAATACTGAATTACTCCTTTACAGCCCTAATGGAAGAAGGTTTTGCAGTACTTGCGCAGTTCTTCTCGGTGATGGAGCAGATTTTGCAACGCTGGTTATGGTGAGTTATAGGAAGAGAATCCCAGGTCTCCACTGAAAGAATTTTTGGCAGTTTTGAAGGTGAAATGAGATTTTAATGAACTGAATGAGTTCCAAATGATAGGGATGATTTTCAAGTTAAATATACAGAAACTAATGGTCTGTAGGAGATACAAACTGTTTGCATAAGAATATACGCAGATTTTGTCCCAGGCTGGGAAATTATTATAATGGCTTTGAAAGGAGGGTGTGTAACAGATAGTGGAAAGGAATGTCACAGATGCTTGGAGATTTTTAATAGCTGATATCGAAAGGGGTGGGATGCAGGCTCCTGCGTGCCTTTGAGTACTGTCCTCTGTTAACCTTTGTGTGAAGCTCCGATTCCTGACCGGATAGTGTGTGTCCCTGTTGTTAGCGCAACTCTGGAGATTAATCCACAATGTAATACTATCCATGTAAGAAAAATCTTTATCCTTCAAATGGTAAGATGTTTCTTAAAACTCCACCAGTAGGCACCTCCAATCCATGTCTTAAAATAATTCAGCCACAAAAGAATCGGGAAATATGCTAGTCAAAAATATTCTTCATCAACTGAAATGACTGAATTTGATAAAATAAGAGTTAGTTCTTAGGAAATCAGAGTCATTAAATGTCCTTCTGAAGAGGTGTAGGTTGCACAATCATGCATGTTGCCTTCATTGATTGGTACTTTTTCAGTTTTCTATCAAGGGAAATGGGCCAAATTTTTAAGCAGCTTTGGAGAAAGAAAGTGGAGAGACAATGTGGTGGGGTCCATGCTTGGGTGCTGGGCTGGTGGCCTCCAGACATAGCTGTAGTTGTGGTTGTCAGAGATTAAAGAAAAAAGAAGAGGGAGGAAAAATAAGAGAGGAAGAAAGCTCAGCTCAGATGTCCAGCTGGTCTGGTGGGGGCTGGACAATAAATATCTCCCTGGGGTTGTGGTGAATGTGACCCTCTATCAGCTGGGGGAGGGAATCTGTTGCAGACTGAAGAGGAACCATCTTCTGGAAGCACCTTTCAGAGGAGGTTTTAAGGATGTATTTGCTCAAAAGTAGCCTCAATTTGGGCCAACAGAACATGTGGCAGAGTTCCTATTTCATGGGAGGTGCTGACAACCCAACATTCGTTCCAATTCTGGACTAGAATGAAAACAGCATTACTTTTCCCCACAAAAAACAAATTAAAGTCATCCTCTTGAAAACTATCTTGGAAAGAAAAATTATTTTTTCAGAAGGATTTTTTTGATGTTTGTACTACGTCACTTCATGTCAGGATTACCCCGTTAGGACAAGGAACATCATGGGAAGTCACACTGTACTATCTGAATGCTTTATTTCAGTGGGTGCTATTTAAGACTAATTGAAACAACAAATCTAGAGTATCCTCCACATTTTGTATTGAATTTTTTCACATTGGAATCAATATAGAGACTGACTGCTGCAGAGTAGTTGTGTTTGGTTTCCAGCTCTTAACTAGATCTACTTTTATATCATAAAAACTAATTTCAAAATAGACTTCCTCCATCAGATCACACTTGGAAATGATTCTCAAATGAAAAGAAACATAGCTTCCAAAGCCTTTTCATAAGAAGCATGATTGAAAGTTGACAATTTTACAAGAAACAACAACAGTTTCCCCAGAACAGTTTTTCAACAAAAACTATTTTGCACTATTTTTTGGGCCAAGCATTGGGCCTGTTGCCTTACTGCTGAACCCGGTAAAATGCGTGAGTTCAGAGCAAGTTTTGGGATAATCTGACATATCTCATCTGTGATTCTGTTCATGGCAGAATAAGGTGAGTTAAAATAGTAACTGACCCTTCGAAGCAGCTGAAAGAACACTTCAGATGAGAAGAAGTAATTTATTCTGATTAGTGCTGACTGCTTGTCAAACACCGACCTAACTATTCCCCATCTTCTGCCCTGAAAGGTCAGAGAGCTCAACCTTAACTCCTTCTGGATTCGTATTAAATAACAGAGCCAGTGAGCAGGGAGAAGTGCGATGAGCCATTAATATGAATGGGGACTTGAAAAAGGTATATTTCACAGTCACTTGGGTAACTTGCAGCTGGATTTTTTTGACCTTTCTGCCCCATATTGTTAGCAAGGAAGAATTTTTTTTTTTTTTTTTTTTGCCAATTGTTTTATTTCAAAGAAGCTGCCAGGTAACGTTGAAAACATGCTGGGCTGTATTTCTCGTGCAAACAAACCTTTCTTGTGATGAATATTTAGCATCCTTGACCTTTTGCTCTTGATCATTAGAGGAAAAAAATGAGCAATTGGATGTTCTGCCCTGCCCGTCTCTGCAGAGAAGAGCACGATGGGGGCAGCCCATTTAGGCTGAAAGGTGGTGTTTTGTAGTACACCTGCCATAAGTGGAAATGCAAAGATGATGCTTCCTGGTATGTGTAAAGTGAGTGAGGTGTATATTTTTAAACAATGTTTTTTTGCTCCGTTCAGGAGGATGGAGGGTTGCAATGGACACGTGCAACTGGTCAGAGGAGCTGCCAGGCTGAGCCGAACCTCCCAGAGTCCCTGCAAAGCTCCTCGTGGAGGGCTCTGGTTGCTGGAACCCAAATGGTAAATTCCTGCGAGGCCACTTAGCAGATAAAGAAAGTTTTCACATTTTATTTATCCAAACTGCATTTTTATTCAGGTGCAACAGCTGGGATGCTTCCTTTGGTGACCTCTCCACCACCACGGAGGTGACTCCTAACTGAGCTAAAACCAGGGATCTTCAGAGGGCAGTGATCAGAGGTGTAAACTGGAATATAATCAGCTGGCATTTAATGTAGACTTAGATGGGAATTGGAAAACTACTTTCCAAGAAATTCTGCTATTTCAAACGTTTCAATTCTGAAATGAAACAGTAAAAGTGAAATTTTATGATACAAATTCCAGCAGCCCTCTCCTACCCCCATCTGTTTGGTGGAACAAACAGTTTTATTTCAAATTTGAATTTTTATTTTTTTTTTCCCCTAGGAAATGTATTCAATTTCCTCTCATGAACAAAGTTCAAAACAGCTTTGAAAATGCTGGTATAGGATGAGCCAATGTTACTGAAGTGCTTTTCTCTAAGTAAAATATTGCTGCCATCGATGGGGTTTTAAAAACATTCCGACTTAGATGAAGATGTCCTCTTCATCAGAGCACGGTGAAAGATTTCCAGGCACAGCTAATTCAAGTGACAAGTGCCTTCTTCATGATTTGTTTTTGTGAGTCTCTGGATTTTTTCACTGTGGTTGAGAGGAGTGTATGAAGTGCTCCTGTCTGCAGTAAAGATTGTCCGTGATGTGGATTCCTCCTTCTCTGATGTGAATGTTGAATTTTGAAAGCCCTCCTACACTGCAGGTCTCAGTGGGAAAACAACTTCTGTCCTTACCGCCTTCTTGCAAATTAGGCAAAAGTATTAATTTTGTTGCTTAAGAAAAGGGCCCCTTGACTTATAGGTGTTTCTAGAGCAAACCATTTGCACCCAGACCGTCCCAACTGCTGTGCTGAAGGCAACAGCCGTGGAAGTGAGTTCTGCCCAAGACCCCCCAGATCCCAGTTTTCCTAGGTCAGACGTCGGGTTCACACTCTAGAAGGTGAAACTTTTCCTAAGCAAAAGCGAGTTTCATGTGTCCGTACGTGCAGTGGGAGACTGTGTCTGTGCTGTCAGGTACTGCATGGCAGATGGCTCCTGCCCTGCAGGGCCGTGGTCCTGGGAAAAATGCCCATTTTCCTCTCCCAAATGCCCTGGTGCCTCTTGAAGCTGGGGAAATCTGCCATACTTGTCCTTACATTTCCACCATTTCCAAGCAGCTTTCAACACGTGGTCCTATAAAATGGAAATCTAGCTGGGCTTCACCAGAACCAGCTTTTCCCAACCCTAGAAAGGGACCCCACCCCCAAAAATGTAATTTTCAAGGTCTTTAAACTTTTTCATATGAAACTGAGACCAAAGAAATATGAATTTTTTTTTGCTTGGATTTTAACTTAAAATTAATTTGTATTTTCGGTTTCTGGATGGCTGATGAGAAGGGAAGGTGTTTCACCTCCCTCATCATTTCCTTCCCAGTTCCTCCTGCACCTGCCCCTGCTTCTCTCAGAGGGGAAAGATTAAAAAAGGAGAATAAAACTTGTAATTTGAGATCACAAGAAAACTTCCACCAACAAATGCACTCCTGGGAAAGATCAGATTTTTGAAAATGACTGCTTTTTTTGGCAGGGAATATTTAGGGCCAAAACCTGCTGATTGGATTAAGGCGCCTGCCAGACTTGCTTTGTGTTTTTTTTCTCTCAGCTGGGTTACAGGGGAGCCAGGGATTTCTGCAAAAGTCTAGGGTTTTCTGCAAAAAGCCACAAACCTTGGTGAGGTTGGTGTTGGTTTTTGTGGCTGTGGGGAGAAAAGTAGAAATGGGACCATGGGCTCAGCCTCATGGAGGGCTGCTCTGAAGGGGTTTAAACAAGGGGATGGGTCCTCTGTGGGTCGGAAAAGCTGGTCTTATTTGCAGTGGGAGCGGATGGTTTCGGAGCAGAGACGTGGGGAAGTAGCTGGCTTTGTATGCAAATGGAAATTTATTTAAATACTGTTTTACACTCATTTCATAATAGTAACATTTTATCTTTTTTTCAACATTGATTTATAGGCAGTGAAGCAGAACAGAGGAGTCAGGGGGAAAAAAAGCAATTAATGAATAAAGAAAAAACCCTCCACAAATACTTCAAGATAACAACAACAAAAAAAACTTAAAAAAAAGAAATCTTCCAAAAGCTGAAGAAAGGGGGATAATTGATGGTTCCATTTTAACCTAATGTTATTTCTGGATCTCTTTTTTTCTAATGTGTTATTTACTGCGGAGTTTGGAGCTGACAGGAAATAAACAGCATTTGCAATATAATGTCGTTAGCACCCTGATGCACTTGCTCATCCTACTTGGCTGTCAAGTCCCAACTCCAACCAACATCAGTCAACGTCTTCCGTGATGGAGGCAGTTTTTAATAAGCCCAACACTATAATTACCTTATTGCAAAGTTAAAGCCAAATGACACTTATGATGAAGGTTTCATGGCTAAATAGTAAAGCCAGTGAAGCATTCGCCTACCAACTGTCAGAAAGGAAATGGTTGTTTGAGGATTTGTTTCTTTATTGCTTGATTAGGGTCACTTCATCTGTACTTGGAAACTTTGTCACAGATGCAACAGGTAGAAGAGAGATGAGGGAAGAAGTTAAACGCTGAAAAATAGCGAAAATTCTGCCTAGGTTAGAAACGGAGAGGCTGATGAGGGGGAAGATGTGTGTATTTTATATGAAACCAAAGGGTTGGTTAAATCTGATACCATGACGGCAGACGTTGTGCTGTCCTGACTTCTTCCTGCTGTTTTAAATCCTATGGATGCCACATGTGAAGGGGGGGGAGTGTGTTTTGAGTTATGCTGTCAGCATGACTCTTAATTTTTATCACAGATTTCACAGCATTTGGTGTTTCTCCTTGCAGGCTCCACTAGTTCATTGGGTGATTGTGGGAGTTTCTGCTTTCCATTAAATTGAGCTTCTACCTTTCACAGCGGCTGAAAAAAGTTTGCAAAGCATTTTGCTTTGGTTTCCCAGCATAAAGCTGGAACTGTTTGATGAAATAAAGCCCCCTCACGAAAAAAAAAATATTTTCTAGAGAACTTTATGATAAATTGCCTATTAATTGTATCTGCTATGAACTGCACTATTTAAATCATCTTCCAGTGGCAAATTTTCAAGTGTTCCCCATTCATGAGCTGTTCATCTTCTGGAACTAAAAAGGCTCCTGCTCGATGAGCTTGAGCTAGCTGCTAAACTAAAGAGGCATTTTGCCTTTGACACCAAAGCGTCTGTGATTAGATTTAAGTCTCCGTCTTGCTCATATTACAATTATCGATAGAGGAGGGCTTACGTTCACCCTTGCAAACATGCAGTATTACATAGAAGCTAACTGATCTAATCACACTAATATCTTCCTAAACAAAATACCTCATTGCACGTGTGCTCATCTATGCCAAAAGGATGAGGGAGAGCAAGTGTATGACGCGTTGCCTTGCTCTGGCTGGGCTACTGCTGTGGATGTGGATGTGGGAGCAGTGTGGGATGGGAAAGGGAGCAGAGCTGTGGTGCCCCAGCATGGATGCTGCTCCGATTTGGCTCATTTTGATGTCTGGAGGGCTTTGGATCTGCTCCCTGGTGCGCTGTGCCCATGAGAGAGGGAATCTGCTCGTGGGCGGATCAATATGCTGCCCCAGTTGGTGCAGACTTTGCCCAGAGCCTCTACCTGTAAAAGAGCTCAGTGCTCTGATTTCAGTTCAGTTCATGTCAGTAATTACCTCTTTTTTTCCTGTTATTTGCATGAAAGCTGGATTCAGGAGTTTTCATTCCTTTCATTCCCTTCTTCATTCCCCTGTTGGCTGGGGACCTCTGGAGACTGGTGGACTGCCGACCTCTCCTGGCTTGGGGGCTGCTCACTCTGCGACTTTTCCTTCCTCCGTGTTTCTGGAACGCTGCTCTTACAAGAGGGTGAGTCTTTGAAGTCGCCAGCCCAAGCAGCAGGCTTGAAGGTAGAAATTTTCAAGTTTTCGTCTTCCTTCCTGGCCTGTGGGCCCAGACTTTGTAGCAGTTCCTATCGGGGTGGTGAGAGGACACCAAACTAGGAAAGGGGACTTGTCCATCACCACCGGTGGGACAACCAGGTCCAGTCCCCTCTACCCCTCAGCAGTCCTCCCTCCTTCCCTGGTTAATGAGTAGTTACCGGCATCTGGTAAAAGGTTCATGGAGATAATTGTACTGGGGCTAAAAGGGCTTCAGTGGTCTTGGGCCTGGTGCAGAAATGCTTTTCACTGAGCTTTTTACTGTTTGGTTTAATATGCAATTTCTCTGCCCAAAGAACCTATTGACTCAGCTCTTAAGATAATTACTGGATTTCACATTGAAAAGCCTTCATACAAATATTTTAAAATACAAAAGAACAAAGACAAAATCGCTTCATGTTATTAATCAATGAGAGCAGTAGGGCGTATTGTTATGAAAATACAGCACCCACTCCTCCAGCTTTCACAGAGCACCAGATGGTAGAACATTTGTGGAGACATATCTCCAACAAACAGTCTGGATTTAACCGTTTAACATTCATGGCTCCTGTTCCTATTTTCTAAATAGGCAGGGGAAGGCTGGGCAGCAACTGGCTTTTGGAATGGCATCAGGAATAGCCTGAAGGTGTCCTTGGCTTCGTTCACGTGGCTTTCTGTTGCACTCAGATTTATGTTCCCTACATTTGGCATGCCCAGCTTGGGGTCCCTTTCAAGAAATAGGGGGATGTTACAAATCCATTGGACTGAGACCAGTGTGTATTAGTCTGTGTTTTCTAACATGTATATGCATGTATGTTTGCAATGCAAAAAGTGGAGACTCTGCTGTGTGTGCTATTGCTGTAAACTGAATCTCATTCCAGACCAAATGAGAAGAGAAAGGAGGAATAAAAAACCATGCGTTTTTAGTAGCACAACTGTCCTGAGCCAAGTCTGACCCCTGCTCCCAGCACAAGTTAACAGATCTGTTGTTATATAACTGGCTAAAGACCAAGAGAAACAAAATCCTGCAGGACTTGCAAATGTGTCTGCATCCTTCCTCTAATCGACGCAAGTGTCTCTGTGGTGCAGTGCAGTGGGGCGAGAGAAACCGGGCCATGCTGCTGTTGCAAGTCCATGGCGAAGTCAAAATCCTGGGTTCCTTGTGTTGGGACAGCTCAGATTTTAAGCTCTTCTCACAACGGCTGATGGCTTCCTTGGCCCCAGAAGTCAAGTGTAGGCCAAGCAATGTTGTGCATGAGCTGAAAGCAGTGTTCTCACTGAAATCAGTCCTAGCGTTTGGGTGCTGCAGGAGGAGCAGGTTGTGCAGTGGTTGAGAAGCTGAACTTGAGTCAGGTGGATGCCAGCTCTGCCTAGACCAGCTGGATTGGCTTTTTGTACCCACCTGCCCCTATCAACAGCTTTGGAAACCATGCCAATGGTTGTGTTCTTTCCGTGACACATGTGGGAGTACTAAATCTCTGGCTCAAAGGCCACTCACCAGCCCCTGCACCCTGAGGTGGCATCAAGGCTCTCAGCAGCTCAAAGTGAAGAACCTGGCTGTGGTGCTCAGAGCTCCAGCTGACTTGCATCCACCGTAGGTGGGGAACAAGCAGAAAACACAGCTTTGTGAAAAGCAGACTACACTTTACCTGCCAGCACCCACAGGGCATTCTGCTCTTTTTTTGCAGTCACAGCCTTTCAGAGGTATTTCCAGCTCTTGCTCTCTGGGGTGGTGATGCGGTGGGCTATTCTGGAGAAACAGAAATCTGGATAATGGAAAATAGCTAAAAGTCCAGGCAGTAGCAGTGCAGTTGAGATAAGGAAGGCCTTAGGTACTGCATAGCAGGTAGATCCCAGAGTTCATTCCAGTCTGGTCTGTGAAGTCCTTAAAATGCTTCATGCACTGATGTGACTGTACTGCTCTCAGCACTGATCTGAGGACTTGTCCTGACTGTCCAAAGCAGCTGCTGTTGAAAGGGCTCCAGAGTTACCAAATGTATGTGACCTGTGGTCCCCTGAACCCTAGCAGGGACTTTATGCCTGCTCAGGCTGCAAAGTGATTTTCTTCCCCAGTTCAGTCTGGGAAGAGAAGAGGGAAATGCATGTCCTTAAATGCATCCCTTGTCCTGAGGCTTCTGTGCAGCATCTTTGCTCCTCTCTTGCTCCTCTGCCAACCCACCCATGCTGCTCCCCCCCACTCCATCTCACGCTGCTTTGCCTCTGAGTTCAGACTCTTTTCTCCTGGGAACCAGCCTGTGATACTGTCCTATGGCATAAGAGGAAGGAAGGGAGGAAAAGGGGTGCTCAGGTTTCTCCTGGATCCTCGGTGGTGGGAGTCAAAAATCCCGTTACTGGCTCTTTATGTTAGGCTGCTGCTGGAAAATTCACAGAATGATTTTAAAACCCCACGTTATCCTCATGATCTGCTTGCTTTGGTGGTGGTTTCAGTAAGCACTGTAGAAATCCCAGTCCTTTCCTATCCTTTCTCTGCCGCTTTGGTTTTTGAATAAAGAAAGCTACCTAAGAAACACGATGGTAGAGAAGGTGTGAATCATGTCCTGGCTCCATAGAGGGGCTTTCTGTTTGACTGAGCTGGGACATATCAAGCACTATATCAGGATGAACGTCAAGATTTCAACACCATGGGACTTTGTGGTGGAAGAGAGACGGAGAAGTTCCTGTGCCATCTCACTCAATGAATTATAAGAGCAGGGTTGTTCAGAAGCAGTAGGGAAAACCCAAATATTCACAAATCACAGACGATATATGGGAACTGGGGATGTCACGGTGCTCCTAGTAAGATGGTGAGGGTGGGTAAACTCTCAAAATGTGGTGGGCAGAAGATGGACTGGCCATAGCACATTGCCATCAGGTTTGTAGAGCATTATGTAGCCCTTCTGGCTCATGGTGGGCTCCCACAGTGGCCCATCCAAGGGTATTTATGAGACATGCTCCAGCGAGGTGGCAGAGGGTCGTCTTTGTCATGTCCAAACCCCAATACTCCTCTGACCTCACCATGAGGTGAGGATGGAAGCTCTGGCACTTAGATATTTACAAACCAGATGGGAAACAGTATCACCGTTCCTGGTTCCTTAATCACTTAAGCAGTGACAAGAGTTAATGGTCCCTGAAGCTTTCCTAGCAAATGTTCCTTGACATGCCATTTTCTCTGCATATCTCAATGATGGATAGGGAGGAAGAAGTCACTTTATGACAAGCCTTTTCAATTATTTAATAAGGCAGACTCTAATAACTTGGGGAAACCCACTAGAGAAATAAAGAATAAATACAGTTTCCCTTTTATTCTGAGAATAGCTGAAGAGGGAAATGAATTGTTCCCTCTCCTGTCGCCTGTCAGATTTATTTCTGGGGCAGTGATTTCCTGTATTTCTGTCTCTGTATTTCTGGCTTTTTGAACCATGAGTGAGAACAGTAAATGAAAATGAGGATTTATTTTTTCTACAACCATGGCGGAGAAAAGTCACTGTTTTATGGAGAGCAGGAAGAGGGCTATGAATAAGGCACTRTGCTGGACTGTGAGGGAGCTGTTCTTAGCAACTGATTGATACTTCCTTTCTTTTGGTGTCTCTGTTTAAATTATAACCTGTCTTTGGCTGAGCATCGCTGTTGAGGTTTGTTTATATGGCTCCGAGTACAACAGGAGCTGCTGGGTGGAAGCTTTTCTGTCTGTCGAAGGGGACAGAATTGCARAACTGTATCAGCTCTGTAACATTCAATCTTCTCCTTCTAGTGTAAAACCACCAAGTCAAAGCATTAAAGTGGAAACGTCCAGTGAGAATTTTCTGTGCAGGTAGCGTCCAACCATGCAGGGGCTCAGGATCCTAAGTTTCCTCCAGTAAAGTCCCTGTGGCATCTATGTAAATGTTCCTCATGTCCCAAACCTCCTCAGCCAAGGTGAATCTCAGCAGCTCAATAGCTAGAAGCCTCAGCTGGGATTAGTGACTTCTTGCCATGTCTGATCCCGTTGCATCCACCTCTCCCTCGCATGGCATGCGGGGCTGGAGAACATGGTGGCTGAGCACCCAGCAGCCCAGCTCTCCAAGGCTGGGGGCTGCAGAGCAGAAACCCTCCTGGGGCTGTGACCCTTGGGTCCTCCCAGGCACTGATGGTCTGAAATCAYGGCTTGACACCGCACTCCTGCTCAGCCCTATGGACTTCAGCCASCTACTCCTTCTGGAGTATTTCCTTGCCGGAGGAAGACGGAGCCCTGTGATGAACCCTACTGCTCGATGTGGCGTGCTTTTACCTTAGTGATATTGAGGCATGGTGTCCCTGCCACTTTAACGGCACAGCCTTAGCTTGGAGGAGAATAGTGATTTTAGGACCTGGTTATAATTTTCAGGGCTATGTCATGTAAGCGGGATGATTGACATATCTTTATTCAACATATTTTTCCAAGGGGGAAGCGTATGGAGTAGCATGTTGGAGCAGCCTCATATTTAATCTCTTGTTATCGTAGTTGTATATTCTAGGTCAAGGTGAACTCTGAGTTCCTAAATGAATATTTTTAAGTGCAGGCTCATACACGGTGAAYAGTGCTTTTAAATCTTTTCACCCAAGTTCTCTCCCAGTGAATTACTAGGTTGCAGATAGCATCTGAGACATATTGTACTTGGACAAAAAATACATCTTTTTGTTTTTAAAAGACTCAACCCCAAACCRATCCTAGACTCTGAGGCGGAAGGTCGTTGCCTATCTTTTATGCTTATAAAATGTTAGCCCTCGCAATTTGATGATGAGCAGAGCTGACTCCTGTGTTTCTGCCTCTGCTGGCACAGCTACTGTAAACCGCATTCTCTCCAAATAGGCCGTGGGTCTCCATAAATCACAGCGTTGTCAACTCTGCTTTCCCATCTCAAAGTGAGATGCTGACATTTTGTTCTCTGTTTCCAGCAGCTTTTTCTATCTCATGCCCAG
Source organism: Casuarius casuarius (assembly GCA_003342895.1). Classification (NCBI taxonomy): domain Eukaryota; kingdom Metazoa; phylum Chordata; class Aves; order Casuariiformes; family Casuariidae; genus Casuarius; species Casuarius casuarius. Next base: position 2,810,409 of record PTFA01000100.1, on the reverse strand, counting down.
AGGAAACTRTCCCCTGCAGACAATTTATTTGATGAATTTAGTCTCTCTTTCCAGTGTGAATTATCTAGTGAGAAACTTTGATATTTTGACAAAGATGTCCACTTCTTAAGTTACGATGATGAACGCCATGAAGACACTAATGTCAAGCAATTCTGAGGCAGCACTTCCTCCTTTAGTTAATGATCCCAGAGGTTTTTTCATTGGGATCGGGCATCCGAAGACTCATGCGGCAGYGCTAGGCACTGAATGAATGACTGTAACTCTCATAAAAAGGCCTGAAGAGATTTCTGTGTTTCAGGAATTGTTCATCAAACATATGTTTGATACTGGCATACTTGCCAGTGATGTGCTATAAATATTTGGCTACCAGACTGGCCATCTTTGTATAGGTTAAAAYATAGGCCAGTAGGTTCAAAATCAGTAGAATATGTGCCCTTCCTCTGCAGGAYGCTGTGGGCAGAGGTAGTTGCAGGCAGGTGAAGGTGGCCCCCTGCTCCAAACCCCTCTCCTCTGTGGCTGGAAAAAGCCACTTCAGGGGCGTTTTTTGCACTGTCCGGAGGAATGTGAGTCCAATTCCCCTCTCAGGTCCCCACAGCTGGCATGATGCTTGTTATACAATTATTTTTAATGAAAAAACAATTTGTTCCTTAGCTTTCTTGTTGCTGGAAGCAGGGTGAGCTGAGAATAGCTAAATATGGTCTCAACATGTTATTGCACAAACCTTGCCTCTTACCATTAATTGGCTGGGAACGGATTTCCCACTTGTCTAATTATTTCTGATTGTGTCACTCATTATCTTGCCATTCTTGCCTCAAAATGTCAGATACAGCTGACAAGAAGAGATGTCACCTGGGCTCCACCAGTGGCTACAGCCCCTATGGAGAGAGGCATTGCTGGGAAGGGCCCGGTCCAAACTGGTCTCCAGGAATATCCTCCTCAGCTGGGYGCTGTAACAGACACAGCGGTGGGAAGTGGTGCTTGCGTGGTGTCCTGTGCAGCTGAAGGTATGGAGATGTTCCCACCTGGCCTGCTTGCCTGGGCTCTTGGATGCCTGTGCTGATCCTGTAGTCGGGTTACCCTGTCAAGAAACAGGTAGAGGCTGATCTGTGACAACCAGGACATTGCTTGCTGTTTCTGTGAGGTGTTTGCAGACTATAGCTGTACCCCACTGGTTTGCTTGCCCCGCTAGTTGTCTGTCCTGTCCTTTGCGTCTTAGTACTTGTGCTTTTATCCAAAGGAGTCACTCTGGAGCGATCTAGTCTCTAAAGGAGTTGTCTCTGCCCGATAACCTGTCTTGGTGCTGTGCTGTCCTTYGCTTTAGCCACCCAGTATTGAATCTCCTTAGGGAAGACTTCTTCTGAAGTAACTTCTGGCTTTGGGCTTTATCCCTGCAAAGCAGCACAGTGTCCAAACRCTGTGAATGCTGACTGTGCTAGGAGAATCTGAATAAGATGCTATCAAAGAAGACTTGTTCTTCAAAATTGCTTTTCATCTCCTCTATCCACGCTTGAATTTGCAATGTAATCATTAGGTGAGACTCACATGCACAGCAGAAAACAAAGCCTGGGATTAAAGGCTGAGCCCTAGGTCTGGGGCATGCCTGCACCAAGAAGTGCAAAGCCAGGGCTGGCCCTGGGAGCAGTGCAGGTGACTCCACTTGCTCCATATGATCAGAGGGGCTCTGCAGGACCATCATGCTCCTGGCTGCGAGAAAAGCAGGCTGGAGGTCTGCTCASGCTCCCACAGCACTTGCTTGGGTGGGCTGCAGGATGGAGCTTGTCCAAGACCGTAACAGGGGGATCAGTGCATCCTGCATTGGTCGCGCAGGTGGCTGTATGCAGTTACAGACCTCTTTTCTGCAGCAGTTAGCTCCAGCACTCTCTGTCCTCTCTCAGTCTCTTTTCTTTCACCTTGTTTGCATCTGCGTCTCCATTCCCTTCTCTTTGCTTTTCTCTCTTTTCAGTTGGTTTTCCTCCAGCTAATCGCTTTGCCCCAAGGCGYTGTCTCTAGCACAGTGTTTGCTAGTGTCCACTTTGCAGGGCTGCCTCTGCTGGGACTGTTGTGTCCGTTTAGATGGACTTCTTGGAGCTGTGTTACATGGAGCAACCAGCCCCTCTTTGTATTTGACCCTGGGACCCTACTGAACCAGTCTGCTTAACGCTATTAATAAAGTGCTKCTGGGCTGTTTTTTGTGGAATATCAGCCTCAGGTCTGCAGATGGGAAGAGCAGTTCTCTGCAATGCTGCCATGTCCCTGGCATTTTCTCCCAAGGTGCAGTCACTGTAGGGTTTGGAGAGGTCCCGGAYGGGGCTGCTTGTGGCCTCAGCTAGAAGCTGGCAGTGTGGGACTGAGCCCAAGCGACCCTGTGCTGCTCTTCTGCAGGTTGCTAACCTAGACACAGTCTGGTGTTAGTAGGAAATTTTCTCTAGAAATGACTTTGTTCACACCCCACCAGCTCACAGACTGCCTGTCCCTGGCCATGTAGATGTGCCCTTGTCCAACTATCTACATCCCTTTGCTGTCAGGTTCCCTTTCTGCCTTCTGGTCTCCTGGATTACAGGAAAGTCGAGGATCTTCCCATCATTTCCTAGCTGGGATCTCCTGCTGGCTCAAGTGGGGTTGGTGGAAGTCAGAGGCTAGTGGGGTCTTGAGTGAAGCTGCTGGTGTAGCAGGGAAGAGCGGTGCCTCTCGGTACCCATGCACAGACTGAGCCATCCTGGTGTCCAGATGAGTGGAGSATGCAGGCTCTGAGACACAGAACATCTCAAGTTTCTTCTCAGGAGCACCAAATCCATCATGTGCAACAGCTGAATGAGCGCTTTAGTTGTCATTAGTCTGTTTTCCTCTTTCTTGTGCTCCACGCAGGCAACATGGAAGGCTTGAAAAAGGACAAACGGGCTGTCGACTAGCCTAAATGGGCTCTTTCTGATTCTTCACTGTGATCTGGTTGTAATTTAAAAGTCATGGGTATTTTCATTTGTTGGGTAATGGAGAAAAGTGTTTTCTGTGCCTAATAGACATCTCTAGATGTCACAAAAGAGAAATGATAAGACGCACAGCACAAATGGCTACATTGTGTAGGTGCTTTTCTGTGTGTAATGATGCTCCCATTTTAATGTTCCATGGCTCCATAAAAGAGGAGCAGAGAAAGATATTTAAGATGTAAAGTTATGGAGGGTCGTATTTATTCATCGATCTCCTGGAGTGCATCACGATCACAAATTCCTGTAATATGATGAGATTTTAAGGCTCTGAGCAAGTGTTTCTTTAGTGGAAAATACTATTGSAAAACATGAAATAATATTTTCATAATTATGGTGCCTCAGGAACATCTGACAGCTGCTGTTTTGTCCTTATCTTCACTGTTCTTTTCTCTTTATTGAGTGGAATGAGACRGTTTGGCTGAGGTGGGGCAAACACACTGTTATTACCTTACAACAGTATTTCACTAAGTTCTGCTGCATAATTTCCTGAGAACATGGAGAAGGATGTGAAAAACCTAACCAGCTGTTGTCTTAAGACTTAAACCATATCTCATTCAGAGAGCTACTGTAGCTTGCTAAGGTTTCTCCTGTGGATGTGAAGAATCAATACACAGTGATGGTATAATTATTAGCTGGCTTGCTCAGGTTGTTTTTCATAGTTATTTGCTAACACAGAGAGAAGGTCAGGAGGAACAGAACTGCTTAACTTGGGTGATCATAGGAACATTAGTATTTTTCTGAAGGGTGTTCTTCATGGGGAAYAGAAAATCTGTTGTACGTACTCCATCACTGTGACACCTCATTTTGGTATTCGTGCTTCCATGAGCGTGTRGGTAAGTAACCAGATGCTCCAACTACATTTAGCTTGTGCTTTTACAGTTGTCTATTGTGAGTTTCATTTGAAACCCCTTGAAATCAGTAGGAGAGTTGACTACAGAGGACTACCGATCTGACCCCGTCCTCTAATAAAAATGAAGGATGCTTTAAAATCTATGGCATGGGCTATCCGTCACACCTTAAACTTTGCCATTCACAATACAGTCATTAGGAATCGCTAGTCTGTTGAGAAGGTCAGCGTCCTGGCAGCTRTGTATGTCTTGAGGGAAAGCACAAGAAAACTGCCCAGACCCTTTGACAGAGGAGTCTAAGGGGTCCAAGCACCAGGTAATCTTGTTTCCTACTCGTTAGAGATTTAAGGCTTATTTAGCCCTTGAGATGGCCTATGTGAATTGCTACTCTACCTAAAATTGTAAAGGCTACATCAAAAGAATACTTTTTTTTAGGAATATGAGAGTACATTAAAAGAGAGCTTGCATACCACACCTAAACCATGCTTTCTGCAGACCTGAGTTGGGGATAGTTCCTGTATTGCAGAATGAGGAATATTACATKCTTTCTAATGTCTTTCCTACCTCAGCTCCTTCCCTTTCAAGGGGTCTGGAAGGCTGCACTTCAGAGGTCCAACCTTAGGCACCAACTACCCTCCCTTGCTCCTCTGGATCATCCAGTCTTCTCTCGAAGACTACTCTCAGTAAAGATACAGTGTTGCCATGACTAAAACTCAGAATTGTGTTTGCRATGTGGGCAAACCCTTTTATTTCTTCTCTGCTTATCCTGTTTTTCATCTAAAGGTCGTCTCTGGAAGGTGCAGACTCGATATGCTCCTCAGCAGCCATCAGCTGGCCAGACTGTCACATCTCTGGCAAAATCAATGACACAGTACTGATTTATACCTGCCCCTCTAGACCGATAGTTTACATGCACTAATGATGACCTAAATTTTGCTAGGGTTTCTAATTAGTGTGTTTCTCAGAGCTCTCTTTTCACCTTCTTCTTTTTGTCGCTTCTGTTTTCTACATCCTTACCAAATGGGTCCTTACATGTCAGTGCTTTGCAGAGGATGAATAAATGTCTATCTCTTCTATGTCTAGAGCAATGAAACAAGGCTTTGCAGTAGTCTCTATTAGGTGGTGTACTCTAAATCAATCATCGTACCATTGGGTCAGAGGACCAAACTGCATTAAACTCTCATTCTGACTGCTCTTGTTGGGAACTGGTTCATCCGCCTTGAACTCGGACTTGTTTATGCTGCATGGTTGAATTCACAAGATCATCTCCCCTCTGGGGGGGGGTATGTGGTCTCTGCTTCCAAATCTGTGCTTGTTTCTTCACCATCCAAACAAACAAACTCTTGCTGCCCCTCTGCTGAGTCCCTGTGCTGGCTGCAGACGTCCCCTCTTGTCTGTGTCTGCGGGGATGTGACTTCAGCTGCCGGCAGCAGCTCTCGTCCCTTCCACGGATGCAGTTCATTCCCGGCTAACACCCTTCTCTCCGTGTCCCAACCTCCCTATCAGTAAAATATCAGATCCTCAAATCCATGAGCCTGTTGACTTCCATTATTGATTCCTAATTCTTCTTCCTAAAACTTGCTGCTTTTGTGCCTTATTTACAATTGATTTACAATTGATTTACCACTTCTATAGATCTGGCCTATCCAGAGAGTTTTTTCTATGCAGCCTGTATATCTGAATTATGCCTATAGTACTCTAGAGTAAGAGGCACTGTGAAATTGTCTTGTTTGTATACAAAATGCCACACGGTTTAACTAACTGGCTGTCACCTTGCTGGAATATATATATCTTTTTAATTGCAGTTTTAAAGTGACAATCAGACCACTGTGCTCTGAATTAAACCCTGTCTCCACCAGGAAGGAGACAGGCAAACTTAGAGCCAAGCAAAGAAATCATTAGCTGCAAAGAAATTACTGCTTGGCCATGACAGCTGTTCTTTAAAGAAAATCAAGCAAATRTTTGGTTACTTTTCTATCCCAGCTTAATTTTCATTCTGGACTATAATGAACTGCACTCTATTTATTTGCTGGAACAGCAGCAAACCACTTACGCTGCTATGTGTGTGACTGCATTTAGCTGCCAGTTTGTTAAGTGACTGAGGCGAAAGGTCTTCAGTTTCTAAAGAAACCTGTGTTTATTGCAAGCGTTCCTCTGGAGAGGGTTGGCCGTCACGTGGTAGAAGCAGGAGCTAGCTGTCAGGACTAAGTCCCAGTTGTCACAGTCATCATGCGTGAGCTTGCACGGGTTGTCCGAGATATCTGCCTCTGGTGTGTAAAATGGAAAAAGAGGTGAGAGTCAGCCCATGATAGTGTGATAATGAAGAGGGAGGAGGAAAAGGCTGAAATTCTGACCACCGGAGGGACTTCGACCTCTCTGCCTTTTTTGCTGCATTGTCCCCTAAAACCTCTGGCTTAATGTGTGGTGCACGTGATGCTTCCAAGCGTCCCGTGCTTATAAAAGCAATATAGGCACTCCTGTGTGCATGAGCAATCGTACTTCCTTGAGCAATGTCCAGCTCAATGTCCTCAAACGGCTCTCAAGCACAAACCCATCCCATCCGCTGTTTTCTAGGAAGGCTGGGCAATCCTCTGGCTTGAGAATACTAAATGGACCCAAACTGAGCTGCCTATTAAGGCATCAAGAGGTCTTAACTTTTGTATCTKTGTCTTTCATCCCAACTTGCATAATTAAAAAGGTCTCATCTAAAAGGGAGGCTTTTCATTTTTAAAAGATGTGGTTTAAAAGAGCCTGGTTTCTGTCAGCAAAGTTGGTGATCAAGTTCATCTCACAGTCATTCAGAAGCCCGGCTGTCATGTACAGTAGGGTTTCATCAGGAAATTTCTGCCTAGCTTTGCATTGATTAATGTGCATTTGCTGCAATTATAGAGAAATGGATATCAATTATCTACCTGTCCTGTAAAAGAATCATAAATGTACTAAACGTAAGTAATTCAGCATGAAGGAAGCACAGATGTAGTGCCTGGTGGAAATTAATAAATAGCGCTTTCCGTCCTGGCGCTAAATCTGTTCTCTGCAGCCTGCAAGACCAAGCAGTCTGCAACAGAAAGACTCAGAAAATCAACGTGGGGAAGAGCAGAGGAGAAAGTGAGAGGAAGACAAAATGTCAGCTGGCTTGGGCTCTGCCTGGTGCCGCTCTTACGTTGTGTCCCTCTGCTTGCTCATGGGTGAGGCTCAGCCCAGCTACTCCTGGCTCCTCAGTTGGGCTGTGGTCTCACACCGTTTGGGTTGGGGTGGCACAGGGGGTTTTTATCATCTCCACGTGAAACCTTGAGCTGTGTTTTTTCAGCTCTGCAGCTGCGATAAGCAAGGACACTTGTGCAGGACTCGAGCGTGAAGGCTGGGTGCAGGTGATTCCCAAGACCAATCCTTCAATTCTGCAATTTTCCGCCTTCTGTGGTCTCAGGGTCAAGTATCCTCAAGCATGACCTCTACATCCTGCTGCCAAGCCTCATGGTTTTATGCAGGCCCTTCCCTCCCAGAGAAGAAACGCAAACAGTCTGCAAAGTGCTAATCCTGAGTATTTTCCATCTCTGTGGGAATCAGGAAGGAAGGTAATATAATAAAAGTGGAAATTGCGTTTTTAGGGCTTATGGCTTCAGCACACTGAGGGAGAAAATAAACATTTTAGGACAAAGTAATTTTAAATAAGAGCAGATCATATTTATGCTGAATGATGGGGGACGGAGCAGCCTTTTCCTTCTGTTATTCTGGAGATAGCAGGCAAAGGCTGCGTGTGATTCAAGAAGACTAACACAGCCTTCCAGGTCCCTGGGTCAAGGATTGCTCGTAGAATAGACTGTAAAATACGCCAAACCTTTGAGGGCTGGATGGGAGCAAGTCTCTAGAGCAGCGCTATGATTGCTGAGGTCCCAGCAGACAGTGCCGTTTGGGTCCGACCTTTACGGCATGCCTTCCCCTAGGGTGAATTAACCCTCACCCAAGTTTTTGCTGCTGTGGCTTTGGTGCTTATCAGTACTCGCTAAAGCTGACCTGGGTTTCAGTTCCCCTCACAGCAGGCCTGTATCTTCTGGGATGTGMAGCTGGAATTGGTGACTGGCACTTCTGGAAGATCAGATCCCAGGTCTTTGCKAAGTGTCCAGCAGAAGGAATTAGCACAACATAATACACTCTGTGTGTATCGACAAGGGAACAGATTATGCATAGCGGTAACTTTGATGTCTGAAGACTGTAAGAAAGGTTGCCTTGCAAACTGCCTCAAATGGGACACCTCAAGCCTTTGAGAAACCCAGCAATGTCTTAGTTCTTGAAGGCCACGCTTGGGAAATAATACCGATGAGGATACTTATCACGGTTGGACTTTCCACCAGGTTCTGACTGACGTTTTTATACAGAGGCAGAGTAAACAACAGGGTGAAACTGTTAGGAAGTTGGAGACTGAATCAAAGTACATGCTCAAGTTCCTTAATAGTGTTTCATCATCAAAGAAGATAGCTGCRTTAACTGGAGGTCTCTTCTGGATCCAGTAACAATTCAGTGATTTTGAAGAATGAGCTGGACGATGGAGTAGAAGGTAGGATTATTATATCTGCAGTTAAGATTTTGCTGCCAGAGCTGAGATAGGGATAAACTGTAAGAATAGGACAAATCAGATAAATTATCTGAAAAAAAGACAATTCAGTAAAGATAAATGCCAGGTCCAGCACAAAGGCTGGAGTAGCCAGCAGCCCCATGAGGTCGCAGTTTTGGAGAAGAGGCCCTGGGTGTGAGGGTTTCACAAGAATTAATAATGTCACAGAGCTATGGAAAAGGCAAGCCATGTCCTGGGATGCCTAAACGGGAGTCTACAAGGTGTGCAGTGAAGTCCTCCCRCTCTGCTCAGCTTTGGGGCTTCTGCTGAAGTCCCTGATCTGGTTTTGGGCGTTGGGTTCAGGAAAGTTGAGGATCGAAGAGGCACAGTGCAGGAGGGAATGATTAATATGATTGACATTTAGAAAACAGAGGTCCTGAAAGGATGGGGATGGTTTAGCCCAAAGAAACAAAGACTGAAGGGATGTTAACATTTCCAAGATGTGAGCCAGCTGCAGAGGGGAAGGGAATGATCTGTCTTCCACATCCACCGTAAATAGGACAAGTAACAGGCTTGAACATGGGCACAGTTTTGAGTTAGACATGAGGGAAAACTGACTTCRGTGAGGATAAACACTAGAATAGTTTGCCCAAGGCAGGAGAGGAAGCTCCATCGTGGGAATTTTTTAAGGAAAGGTTAGACAGCCGTCTGTCAGGAGCAGTTTGCATCTGCTGCACCTTGCCTGAGGCAGAGGAATACGCTCAGGTCCCTCCCAGCCCTATTTTCTCCACTAGTGCTCTCTAGCATCTCATCAACCTCCACCAGAAATCTGCTGCAGAGTCCAGGAGAAGGTCAAATTGATTTTGGGGAGCCATGTGTCAAACAGGCAGTGAAACTGGCCCACAGACATTCCCCCTGTGTTCAGCCAACGTCCTCCGATGATGCTCCAGGAAGAGGGAGCTGAGAAAACCYAGAGCAACATCGCTCTGCAGTGCAGCTGCACCACGTATTGTGGTTTGCTGATGCCGCTTTTAATTCTGGAGTTGTCTTTGATGGCCACAGCCTCTCCTTCCTCACCATCAAGGACTGTGCAGGAGATCTTTGGGCTGGATTTACATGAGCAATTCCAAAATGTAAACTTTTGTAATAGATTTTCCCCCTCTACAGTGTCTCAGGCTGATTTTTAAGTAGTGCCTGCAGTGGATATGTTTGCACCCCCTCTTTCTGGGACTGTTCAATCTGCCTGGGACCATGTGCTAACCAGAGCTGTGCAGTTATATAACTCCTTAAAAAGTACTCYTCCTTTTCAACTGCCGAATTTGAAGGTTCAGGATAAAAGCACAGCCATAATAACTGAATTACTGTAACTGTGGAGGAAGCAACCTCTTCAATCTTGAACAGGACTGATGAGATAGTACTGGGGAAGTACATAAAATACAGCTTATGGTACACAATGCAGTGAAATTCATTGCATTGCTTGCAAAAAGAAGAGATGTGTATGACCCATTGCTTGTCCCAAGGCAAGATCCTGGACTATTCCTGACAGATGCCTGACTGCTTCAGAAAAACCTTCAGTGATAGAGATCCCACGTTCCTAAAAGCAGCGCTGCAGTCCTTCAGTGCTGGTAATGTGTWAGGAAAAGCTTCCTTTTTTTGGGATTGTCTCTGGTATGAATCAGCAACATGGACTTCTGCTCGATGTACAGGCACTTGGGCTTTTGTTGGCAATAGCAGGCTGCTGGGTCAGTGGACCAGCCAGTATAGTGTGACATGATAYGCTCTGGTACAACTATAGCGATTTTTAGTAAATTAGGATGTATCCGATTCCAAATGTCATGAGTGCGGGAAGCCATTAATGATGCACAGATCTCAGGTAGGTGATAAGCACGCTGYGCAGTCGTTTTCATGTTGTGCTACTGGTTGCACTGGGAACAGGGACAGAGCTGTGCAGCCTGCTGCAAACATTTGCTGTTTTTCTTTTATTCCCTTTAGTTTGGTGGATCTTGCCAGAACGAGCAGGGGTAGAGGAAATGGGAGAGGCGATAGCTCGTGATACCTGGTGTGGCTGAGCAATGGCTTCACGTCCTACTGGCTGTAAAATATCCCAGGCTAAATCTGCTTCCTCCAAAGTCCTTTCTAGCAGAAGAGTGACATTATGGATGTGTCAGCGTGGATAAGGAGAAGTGCACTAGGCTGCCTCGAAAGAAGAGCTTGTGTGACATATTAGGCCATCAGCACCTACAGGACAAGGAATTGTYTTCAGTCAGTCTTGGGTAATGTAGTATACCTGAGCACACTTCAAGACTAAAAGCTCATACACCATTTGCAATGACTAATCCCAGGTAATGCGTAACACATTTTTGTGCCAAGCTAGCTGAAAATGCAGGCAGCRAGGCATCAGCCTGTTGCTTGGCAGAATGAGCTGCAACCCCGCTGCAATAATTTTGTGCTTTAGACTCAYACCCATGCAGTTCTGGGATGACTGCTTTGTATAGACAAGCCCTTATTTTTGACAAGGAAACGTCACCTTCCTCGCTGACTGCACATTTTTTGCTTACTGATGGCAGGAAAGGAAGATCAGAAACGGGTCTGGAGGAGCTCTTTACTGCTTAGTGCCCTCTCATGGTGGTTGGTTGGAGGTTGCATAGCTCAATGCTTCTGTATTAGYTCTCTTTGCTAGTTTGTTAGGTAAGTTCTTGTGTTATTGATTTGCTTCAKGCTCTTTACATATAGGTTCATGCARCTGCAGTTTTCAGCTAATGGAATACTTTTGCCTTTAAAACCATTTAATTACATTTTGGAGCCTYGTTTATGATATGACAAGCCTCCCGCTGCCTGCATTGGTTTAACTAATCCTTCCTCTGCTATAGGGTAATTCTGAGGTCTTGATCTCGAACACAGCAGAAATAGGGTGATTTTTCTCCACCAGAAAAAGGGACAGCAGCTGCCTTCTCCCTGGTGCCCAGAATTATGAGTGCCCCCTGTTCCTGCCAATGTTCTCCTCACTCCTGTCCCCAGCACGCACTCTCAAGCTGGGAGAAAAAAAGGGAAAGTGTTATGGGGCAAAAAGAGTTGACAAATGAGTGGGGGAAATTGTGCTATATCTTTCCAAAGGTGCAGCGTTACCAGGGGGAAACCAATAGCAACACAGATGAGGGCACAGATGAGACAAGGCCCTGGGATCACAGTCCTGGACATTGATCCTCCCCAGGGAGCTGCCTGGGGGTCCTGCACCCTCCTCAGCTCTGGCTCCTGCCTTGCTCGCTCACTACGTGAGTGTGATGGCTGTGCCGCCCGCCGCCCCAGCCACATGCAGCAGAAACARGCCAGGAAGACGTGCAACCAGTGGCCTCCAGCACTCATCTTGCCCCGAGGGAAGTTGTGCCCACAGGAGAAAAGCCACTRGTTTGGCAGGGAAGAGCTGCTGCTAGCTCCTGGCACAGCATTTGCTTTCGAAGCCAGACACCTTGGTGCTGGTCCCAGATGTGACGGCGTCCAAGAGCGTGCCAGCTAGTTTTCTCTGCATGGTATGGAGGCGAAGTAATGTCTCTGCACATATGGCATCTGTACTGGGCTCCATTAAGTCCTGCTGGGGTTTGGCTCCCAGCTTTTGGCCTTTGGGGCACTGTTGCTCTGGTGGCATGGGGCTGGAATAGCTGCTCCAGGTCCTGGTGCTTGGGATTTGGGTTTGCAGTGGATACTGCTCCTTAAAYCTTCACATGCATCAGCTTCGTCTCAACAGCAGCTGGAGATCTTGGGGGTTTTACATTAGAGCAGAAGAGAGGTCCTATAGAAAGACTGCTTTTTGGCACTTTGGTAATCTGAGCTTTGTAACCSTCCTTTGCGCCAGACTTGCGAACCTTGACCCAAAAGACAATGCAACATTCATTGCCGCTGAGCKCTACGATCCTGAATTCGTGTGACAGTGGCTAAGCCTTGTAAATCACATGGCATCAAGAGTCTGGCTTCAAAGCAGGGACTCTGAATCCTCGTATAAGCCTGAAATTGCTTCAAGTCTTAAAATTACCTGTAGTGTTCTGGTGATSTTGGGACTTTGCAGCACAGGTGGACCCCAGTGCTAGGTGTGGTGGACATGCTACCCTAATACATGCATTTAATAACATGGAGAGCAACCAGCGTATGCACTCAAATGACTTGTTGCAATGGATTCCCAGGGCCCTTTCTGATTAGCAAATTTTTGCATGCTCTTTTGTTATTTGGAAATAGCTGCCTCRTATGTCTGATAATTTCTGTGCTCTCATTTGTTGTTTGAAAGCAAAGGCCGGCTATTTTTGATGAACAATTTTCCACCTGTTCGTTGGTACCCTGCTGTTTTTTCTGCATAGCTGGTAATTTGGTCTTTCTGGTATGTGACTGAACGTGTGGGGTCAGGCAGTCCTGACAGGACGACCAAATATTTTAAACAGGAGAAGAGCAAAGGATGAAAAACAAAGCCATATTTTCCCTGAACTGCAGTGTAATCGCGACTACAGTTCATTCCACCTTAGGATGCATGAAAACTATTTGTAGTCCTCTGCAAGCATCACTCGTGAACTGTGCAAGTGTGGACACCCCAAAGCTGGGATGCTAAGAATATGGCATTCAAAATGGGATGAAACAGGGTAAAAATTGCTGCATATTTGCTTTGGATGCCCTGGAGCCAGGGAAGGTGGTCTGGCACAGTCTGCATTGGGCTTTGGGTGCGATCCTGGGGCGCCTGGTGCCACCAGGGCTGAGCACTGCCTGGATGTGTGGACACGGCGCGGGACCAGCACCCATTGCTGCTCTCGCTCTGTGTTCAAATTTGCCCAAGTAATTAATATGTCACTTCAGCCCTTTTAAGAAGGGTGAATTTCTTGCAGCCGGCAGCTCGGGGGATGCTCGGCAGTAACCTGCTCCGAATCACTGACAGTAATTCACCTTTGTCGGAGCTACCCACCCGCATTCTCGGTGCTGGGCGACCTTTATTAAACAAATCTACCGGTTCAAGTACATAATTTAAAAGTTCTGTTCAGACATGATATTTTGATCTTATCGCAGCTTCCCTGTAAAATTAAGGATTTAATGCTCCCATTCCAGCTAAATGGACTTTATGGTGCTTGGGCTGAAAAGACTGCGCGTGGATTAGAATGCCGTTGTGAAAAGTGGCATTGAAAACCTGTAATTTTCCTGTCTCTACCTCTTACTTCAGCAATCCATTTTCATGCCAAATTTCAGGAGACAAATGCATTAGTTCAGCTGGGCTGGAGGGCTTTGCTCTCGGTGTGTCGGCAGTCTTCGGGGCCCAGCACAGGAGCTTTAAGGTGGAAACGTTCAGCTGGGAGTCTTCAAACGGGGAAGTCGGTGCCCAGCATGTGATAGATGGTTTTAAATAATGGACGTTATGGCTATTATCAGATGAAACAACATTTTTGTGCTAACAAGTCTGATTGCATATTACCCAAAGGCTTGCATAATTTATATGAAAGTTTAACCGACACTAAGCATTCATCGTGTACGGTTGTAACAACCTGCATGCTTTTGGCAGGTCTTCCACCAGCTATAAAAACCTTCTAATAATCCATTAACTAGCCAACCTGAAAGCCAGCCTGTGAGAATATTATTGAGTTCTTTTTTTATTACTAAATTTAATATGATGAATACTCATCTTGCATAATTTGATTTACTTTTTACTGTGATTTTCTTTTTTTCTCTAGTGTTGATGAGTCTAACCGTAAGACACCTGTAAGCGCAGGGCTGCCTTTGGGTGGTCACGCAGGTGGCTCGTTCACAAGTCTAATGTATATAGCAAGCTATAGACGTGGACTCAGATGAGGCGGTGATCTTACTCATGGTGCAGTAATTAAGGCTCCATACAGTGACTCTTTATAGGCACTGTTAATATCGCTATAGCCTTATCCTGATGTGGTTTTCCTGCTGTTAGTCTTCGAACGGTGTTTGTTGAGACATAGATAAATGTCATAGACTTTTCAATTAGCCAAAAAGTGGAGAAAAAGATTTTCGCCGGGAGGTGGTGCAGCTGCAGGGTTGTGCTATTATTTTTGCAGAATCCCTGCTTTGAGCAGAGCATATTCGCAACTGTATTGTGTTGACTTCCCATTAATAAACTAGGACTATTTATACCACAGGGATTAGCCAGGCAGCACAGATGAACAGTGCTGAAGATGGAAAATACTTGCAGTTGATAAATCCTGCACATTTGCAGTGATCCTGCACATTTGCAGTGACCTCTGCAGAAACTGTTGCACCAAAATGGAGCTGTACTCTTCAGGAAGCCATTAATGCATCTTCCAAGACTACATATGGACTGTTACACTCGCAATTTTCTTTCTCGTATTTACAGGCACTGCTACGTGTTGAGTTTGCAGAGATGCAAAGGGGACTATCCCAGCTCATCAGGGCAAGCACTGGGCCAGGTCTCTGGTTGTGTTTTTGTGGACAGGAGCATCAAGGCAACAAAGGTAAAACAGCAATGTGTCATATTGAGGGGAGGGAGATCCTGGTTTCTTTGAATCACTCATTTGCGTTGTCATCCTCTATTAATAGCTATTGGGACACTGATCCAAAGATGGATTTTTCTAGCCTAGCTTGGGTTGGGACCCTTGAAAGAAATGGGCATGAAACAGGAGGAGGATGCTGCTCTCCCACCTGCTTCCCAGAGTAAACCAGGCCAGCGGCGCTCCCACGTGTCCGGATGCAGATGCTGAGGAGCAGCTCACTAAATCTTGCCTGCTAGCTGCTGGGCAGGCAGGGGAAAACCGGCAATGCAGTGTGATCTTAGGGCATTTCTCAGGCGGTGGTGAGATCCGCTGCCTGTTTGCCACAGGAGTGTCCTTTTCTCATTGCTTGAATTCATCTCGAAATTTGAGTTCCAGCACGACTTTGCTGCCTTGTGAATAGGTTAGTGAAAAATCTATACTTTAGAATAATGCTGAGCATAATGAATGACTTCTTAATAGCTAGGAAATAAAGCTATAGCTAGCTAAAGAGAGCTTTGTGGCTCTGGACTTTTGCCTTATTCTACATGGGCTTTTAAAATAAACCATAAATTCCTTCAGTTTTACTATTGAGATACTTAACTATTCAAGTAGCAAAACCGAGATATGTATTACAAAAGAAGAAAATGAATGCCTGAGTCGTCTTTGCCGTTGAAGCAGGACTGAATGTGGCAGCATGCTAAATTTTTGAAAAATGGAAAAATACTAATTTGCCACTTAACTCAGTATCAAATGCATCATGAATAGCTTCTGGCGATTCTTGCCATAACTTCTCCACAAAAAATGTCAGGAAGGTTTGAGAAGCAGCTGGGCCCCTTCTCAAACTTTTATTCAGTGAATGTTATAAAATAATAATAATAATCCTCATGTGTCTCATAGTTTCACAGTGCCTGGATTTAAAATCACCCTTTCCATCTTTGGAGGCTATGTTATACGGCTTGATTTTTAAGCCAAGACATTTGCATCGTGATGTTTGGATGGGCAGACTTCTCTGGGCTGCTCTGAAAACACCAGTAAATGTTGGAAGAGCTCCAGTGAATTGCCTAAAAGGGAGGTTCACAGGGGAGGTTCAGAGGGCCTTGAGGTTTCCTATAAGAAGTCCAGCTTCTTGGTGCAAGCTAGGATCAATCCAGTGAAGAAGATGGGTATGAGGCAAGGATTAGGGATCCTCTAGGATATGCCAGCCAGCTGCTTAAAGAAAATTGCTGTTTCTGATGGACAGATCCTAAGTCAAACCTGTCTGGGCAGCAGGAGTCATGTTCTAGCCAAAAGCTTTCCTTCCTCCATATCCCAAAGCTCTCAGGGTGCCCTGGTATAGTTATACTTGCTCATCTGCAGTCACTGCCATGCCAAAGCTCAAGCCCAGCCTCGGATTACCAACGAGCAGGTACAACATGATACAGCACATCCCCCTCCGGTTGGAGCCGCTTCCGCTTTTGTCCATCCTTGGATTTAAGAGTAAGTGAAAATGGAGAAAATAGGGACTTTGCATTTGCACTTAAATCAGTACAGTTCGCACTGCTCATTGACGTCATAACATATATACGGCATTTTGCTAATCGCTGTCAGTAAGACTGCCGGATGACAGGAACTCAACTGGCTCTTTCTCGTGTCCGATATGAAGAGAAGGGAGCTGAACTTGCTTGGTTGGGGGCTCCACTTGGGGACCTTCTGCATGAGCCCGTTTTAGTCTTTGTATTTGATACAAAGGGACCGGCAGACATTTGTTTCCTGGGATTTTGGCCTGGCTAATATGTTTATTCTCTTTGCAATATTCCCATTTTAAACTTTGCTAGGTGGATTTTTTGGACTGAGGTGCTGAAGGTAGGTTGCTGGGGGGACCTGCTGCTAGCTGGGCTTCAGCATTTATAAGAAAATTCCTTAATGGTCAAGGCTTAGCAAATATAACTTTTCTTTTTCTCTGTGGAAGTTTGGACCCATTGCTCTATTCTGGTAGACTAAACTGTCGTGGCTTTGAGAAGTGCATTATGTTTCATCTCTTGTGCCTGAGCGAGCCCGAACAGCAGGGCCAGACTGAAGGTCATACCACAGCTCAGGCATCAGCATCAGCGCGTGCTGGAGACTTTAACCTGAGAAACAGGTCAAGAGGAAGAGATTAGACATAGAGGTGTGTGTCATGCAGAAGTGCTAGGCTGCTCTTGAAACTGGGTGGCAAGGTTAATGCAATGTTGTGTCCTGCTAATCTGCCTCGAGTCAGAGCAGCGCTGTCCCGCTACCGAGCTGCTGGCACTTGCGGGTGTCTCTCCAGAAACGCTCCCAATTTCCTCCCTGCGTGGTGGGAGCGTGTCTGCTGGAAATCGCCGTTCCCAGGGCCACGCTGCTCTGTGAAGCAAGGCAGCCCAGCAAAACGCAACGGCTTCATCAGTACGGTTGTACACTCGATGACATTTTAATGTAGCTTCATGTCTAATGATGTTACTCCTTCATTTAGACAGCAGGGACGTAGCACGTTCCAGTAGGTGGAGACCAAAGTTAGATAAATTGAGCCYGGCGAGAAGATGCAACTGTTAAAAAGTGGGAGGAATTAATCATATGGATCACTTTATAAGGGAAGTGGTAAATGCATCATCATCATCTGGAGTCTTCAAACCAAAATCGGAGGTRTGCTCACTGCCTGAAAGATGTGGCTTGGTCCAAATGCAGCTCGAGGGACATGGATCTCCCTGGAGCAGTGTCTGGAAGACATCGCCAGCCTGCGGTGGTGTCCCCAGCACTGGGAAAAATTCACTAAGCTGGCGAATTCCTTTTGCTTTCTAATTCTTCTGCTGCAGACAGAGTCATTTCAAAATTACATATTAGTTTAAGAGAAAATTAGTCAAGCTCTCCAGTTTTCTCTCATCTTCTCCCCCCCAGCGAAAAGCCCCAGGAACTGTTAAACAAGTCTGAAAAAATGGGTCACTGAGCAACTTCAGAAGCCTGATAAAGGGTCTAAATTGTGCCTATCTTTGCCTGACCTGATTTTTTCCTTATACATAAAAATGTTTAATTAAACCTATTYCGAGGCCCTCAGCTGCATAATTTTTGTTGTTATTTAATTGCCTCAAATGCTCCCCCGTTTTGAGTGTGTCGATAATAAGCAATTTGCTCTGTTGAGCTAGCAATGCTAGCAGACGGCTTTAGGAAGCTGTTGGCGGGCAATACTCGTCTCTCGTTTTTTCTTGTTCCTCTCAAACCCCTGTCACCCGGCGTACAGAGAACGGCCCAGATGGATACACGCAGCTCCCGGGCTCCGAGTTCCCGGCCAAACCAATGCTGTGCATTAAGAGCTGTGCAAACAACTTTCTGGCTTTTACACCAAGGTAAATTTAATCTTTTTGCATGCACTCATGATGGAAAAACCCAGAGTAAATAGTGATATTAATAAACCTGCACGGTTTGGAGCACTGTGGCTGGCGAGCAGCATGGTGCCAGGACTCCCTCCCTGACGGGGTGGGTTTGCTCGTGTGATGWGGGTTTTTGCTCGGGGGGTGCCGGGTGCTGGCTGGGTGTTTTGGGTCTTCCTTACATAGGTAAGAGCTGTCCCGTAGTTTTCCCCTGCAAAGCCTTTCATATGAAAACACAGTGAATGCTGCATTGCTCCTGTCATGCTCCTTGACAGGAATTTGGGAGTGTGAGTGGTTGGATGTGCGTCCTGTAATGACTCAGACTCCAGCGGGAACTGCAATTTTTCAGCATTAGCTGGAGGAAAAGTAGCAAAAAGCGCACACAAGRGGGAAGAAAAGGTCCCAGGCTGATGCGAGCAATCCCCTTCCCAACCTCATCCAACATTAAATGCTCTCCAGGAGAGGCTGGGATAAGATGATCTGGCCAGATCTAAGAACTGCTTCCAACGTGGCCAGTTCCCCATTCAACTTTTCATTACTAAAACCCCWTGTTTAAATCATAYTTAAAGYAAAAACCCCACTCTTTCTCTCCTGGAGCACAGGCATGCACCGCAGATGGCAATGAGAGCCTGAAGTGTGCTCAGGATGGGAATCAGAGTGGAGTTGCTGTGATGGAAATCGGAGCAAGAGCTGGGTTTTCATCTTGCGTGAAAGAACCATGCAAGTTCGAGTTGGCCAGGGTCTTGCTGCTCCTTAAACAAGGGACATGTCCCGGCTGCTGACAGCAGGGCAGTGCAGATCTCTGCCTGGTGGGACAGGGTTTGTGATACTGGTTGGGGTTTGTAATACCAGGCCGGGAGAAGCAGGGATGGCCTCGAGGTTGGGTGGTGACCTGCAAAGACCATGCCTGCGCCGACACCAGACACATTGCTCTATAATGCTCCGTTTTCATTTCGAGCTGGGTCAAATAACGGCTCCATTTAAAACTAAGATCAAACRACGACTTCCTTTGATCAGCAAATGATCTTCATTAAACATGAAATATGGATTGTTTGGCTCAATTTCTGTGAAATCCTTTACCTCGATGGTAGAAAAATGTCTCTGAGCCSTTATGGACATGCTTGTTTCTTTTCCTTGCTTCCCTCCATTTAATTTTGGTGTGGAGCTGCCTGGTCTTTTGGGAATTCATTTCTGGGTCAGTCATTCCTAACCTTTACATGCATTAATTGTGTTGTTGCAGCATTGATTAAGCTGCAAAGTGTTCTCTTCTTAATTTAGCTTTACGAATTAATAACAGGGATGACCAGTCATGGAGACCCTGGTGCGGCTTTGCTGCCTGCCGCTGCTGTGGGATGCRGGGGGTAGCATCACTTCGTCTCTCAAAAGGAGGTGAAAGAGGATGCAAAATCCAATAAATCGGGAGTTGTGGGAAGAGCTGGGCTTAGAAAATATCCCCTGCGATGGGGAGTCACAGCCACCGGCCTGTGCGATGCCACTGGCTTCCTGCTCCCTCCACGCCTGGATCCTCTCTTCCTCTTGGGAGGAAAAGCAGGAATCYAACTGTCATCCAAATGCCAGACTTTATAGTCATTTTTCTCTGTTTGGAGTGAACTCTGATAGTAGCAGGGGCATAAGTACACCAGGGAGCTCTTTTTGTTGCGGTCAGTAGAGCGGTGATTTTTGGAAGGAAACCTKCGGCTCGTGGTGGCTGCAGCGCGGGACGGCACTGCGGCTGCTCCCGGGAATCCAGGAAAATGGATCGTCGGAGACGCCAGCCCTGCGTCGGGGCTCCCGCACAGCATCCAGCAACGTGTCCCCTCTTTTAAATATGGATGTAATTGAGTTTCTCTATTATTCCCTGTGTTTTCCTGTCAAGAATGGTTTTCCGTTTTAGAGTGAAAGATGCATTTAGGAAGYCTGTTGGGAAGAAAAATGCCTGTTCCTGTTTAGCAGCAGTGTGAAGCCTGGTTACTGCTCCTGGGACATCTCTCCTTGGCCGGGACGTGGATGCCACAGCCGGCGTGTGCTCCTGCAGCGGCCCAGGCAGCTGACAGCCACCAAAAYGGTGCAAAAATCAGCAAAAAATCGGTGCAAAAATTACTACTGGCTGAAAAACACGACGTTTGCACTGACGATGGGCAGGGAGCCTCGGAGGAAGGGACAAGGGCTTGGCAGAAAGTCTGGATCAGCAGCTGTACTGCTGTGTCCACGCTGATCAGCCTGGTAGCGTGCTCAAAACGACGTCCTATGCTTGTACCGCTGGAAACGTTTTAATTACATGGTGCGACCTGCGTTGCTAAGTGAATTCAAAATGCACGTAAATAATTTCCCCAAACCTTGCATGCGTTGGGCAGCAATGAAATATGTGGAACATGCAATCTTTGCTTGCTTTTTTGGGTTAAAATGTTTCCAGTTGCTGAAGTGAGACTTTTTCTTTTTTTTTTTTGCTGTTTACACCAGTGACTGCTGGTGAGCCRGAGCGGTGGCCTCGGCGCTGCGACTCACTAACAGGAGGGTATCAATCAGCCTCCCCGAATTAGCATTTCCCCGATAGCGATGCACAAAGCCTTTTAATGAGGCCTTGCAAGTCTCTGAGCTCAGAGTTTCTGCCGGCCTGTTCCTTAGCAACGGAGGCGATTGGCAGGCAGAAGGGGTTTGATGTATTCTTACATAAAGGCTCCACAATGCTGGAAATTGCATGCAAAAAATTAGGATAATTGTGTTTTTGTTGTTTGGCACAAAGTTCAGAGATAAACAAACCACCTTTAGGCCCCCAGAAGCTTCCTGTTTTCTTCTCGTTCCTTCCTCTCTTCTGGGGGAGAAGTTWTCTGCCGATGCTGGAGTTTAAATTAAATATGCTTTTGTCTGTTTTCTAGAAATTAACATGTTAGAGGAGAAAAAGAAGGGTTTATCGATCCGCATTAAAAAGGAGACCGAAATGAGGGGATGTGCCCATCTCCAGGTTTCTGGTGGCATCTCCCAGCTGACCGAGCTCTGTTCCTGCTGCATCCTTCCTCTGCAGTGATGCTCCCGTCCGTCTGTCTGTCTGTCCTGGGAAGACAGCGTGGGAGAGCTGCCATCACTGCCCCACCCTGTGCTGGGTGCTGGGGACAGGCGTATGCGCTGGGTGACCTGTCCCACCGGCTGGAGATGTCGGAGCGGGACATCGCAGCCCGTGGTGCTGGTCTTCCACCACCAATGCACCAAGTCTCGACAGCCTGGTTGGGTTCGAAGGCTATGTTTTTGACAGCTCAAGTTAAATGAGGTGATTCCAGCCCAGAATTCCCACTCTCCCTTTTTACTGCCYGCCCTGAAATGCACAGCTCAGCCATGCCCTTCCCCTAGCAAATACATGACCTGAAAACCTCCCCAGGCTGGTCCACGCTGGGTTGCACAGAGCTAGGTGTTGTGCTGCTCTCTCTCAGTGGCTTCTACAGCTGTGACAGGGAGATGCCCACTGAGGGCTCTTGAAACCTGCTCTTTTAATGTCACTTGCATTTTTGGGTCATACAATACCTACAGTTTTGGGATGTGGCTGAAGCCATCTTTCAGGGCAAGCCTATGTAAACTCTTGGTTAAATGCTGGCTGAGGACAGGGTAGTATTTTCCATCTGTAAAATTTTGACACTGCAGACTGATTCTTTTTCTGCTTCCCAGGAGCTAAGCAGAGCGCAGGATGGCCGATATCGCACCCCAAGCGCTGCCGTGAGAGGCAGGGGCAGGCGGGAGAGGACCAGCATCATGAAGCTCCTTTCTGCCGGGGAGCCACCAGCCCTGTTTCGGTGGGATGTCTCCCTTCAGCATCCCCGAGCTCCTGCAACATGTCAGGGCCTGCTGCAAAGCCCATGATGCCAATTAGGCTTTTCTTTAATGAGCTTTAGTTTGTACTACCTTCTCCTCACCTCTCCCCGGCCCGTGCTGTTGGCCAAGCCCCTTGCCCGGGAGCCGGGCTCCAGTAAGAGCCAGCAGGGCAGAGCTGCCGCGGGGCGACCTTGGTTTGCAGCAGCCTTCGGAGGGATTTATTCACCATGTTGCTCTATTCAGTAGAAAGTTTCTGCGTTTTGCACAAGTGAGGGTGGAAGTGCAAAGCGCAGCAAATTCAGGCTGATAAGTTTTTTGTCTCTATAAGKTACATCGAATGCCAGTTTTTGCTTYRRCTTCCCATATCTGYRCACTTACTGCTCAGCTGGGAATAAAAGTGCCTGGTTCTTGCCTGGCCTGAACACAGGGCTAGTCCCAGAGCTTCTCTGCCGAATCCCAAACCTGGGGATCCCAATCCTTCTCCCCACTGAAGAAAGCCCAATGCAAACTGTGGGAAACCTACCCAGTTTGCTGCTGCCGTGGGCGCTTCATGCAATGTGCTGGGAATTTTAAGAGGGGCCAGGTCAGCTGCCCAGGAAAGGGCCCCAAAGCTCRGTCCCTTCTCTGCAGGGCAGGTCTTTGCCCCGTTTTCATTGCTGCTGGTGCAGGAATGGAGTCATTGCCCCTCCTGGCCGTCTCCTGCCTTGCCGTGAGCAGCAGCCTGGCAGCTTCTGCAATTTAGACAAAACAAAATAAAGCAAGAATGACGATGAAAACCCTGCAAACCCTCACTGGCAAGTAAGCTCACGCTTTGTTCAGCTCTGTGCCTATGGGACTGCGCTGATCCCTGTGCAACAACCCTGCAGAAGGCACGGGATCCCTGCCGAGCCCTCGGGGTACAAAGACGTTCACCYTCTCCTGCTGCAAAGCGTGAGTTTCTCCCAAGGAGGGACTAATGCTCCTCTAGCACTTATTCRAGGCAGGTGTTGCATAGCTGAACTTTGCACAGTTGCATTAACTTTGCAACGCTAATTTAAAGCTGTGGTGCCTTATATGGTTATTGCTGTGTGTGCT
Organism: Casuarius casuarius; assembly: GCA_003342895.1. Lineage (NCBI taxonomy): Eukaryota > Metazoa > Chordata > Aves > Casuariiformes > Casuariidae > Casuarius > Casuarius casuarius. The sequence goes on along the minus strand of PTFA01000100.1, from coordinate 2,787,309 downwards.
GGAGGTGTGGAGGGCTGATCCATGCAGTTGATACTCCTTGTGCCGGGCCATGCTCTGCACCCATCAGTCGTCATGAGATATCCAGCTCCTGCTGCCCGTTGCACGGCTCGGGACCGGCACGCAGCTCTCCGGCAGGGATTTTTGCRGGAGCAGGAGGGGTTCCTCCGAAGCCTGCTGCCTCACCGGCATCAGAGCTATCACGTCGATATTAAACCACGTACCTGTTACCTGATGCTGCCAGTGGGTTGTGCCGCTCTCCTGCGTTATGCGCCGGGCTGGCAGGTAAAAACGCCGCCGTGGTCTTGCTCATGCCACCGGATGCTTTTTGCCAATCTAGCTCAATTCCTCTCGTGGCCGGTCATCAGCGAGGAGCTCACATCAGTCACCAGCTTGTCGTCCTCGTTGACRTTCCCGGGTACGACACGTGGCCGTCTGACGGCCACTGCCTGCGCTTGGGAAATACGGTGTTGTCGTGACTTTGCTTGTACGGAGGAAGCCTTTGGGCCTGACTCTGCGTCTGGACCCATGTGCACCACCCAGCACCGGTTCCATCACTGGGGGAACCTCGTGTCTTGGGCGGCGGCATTGGAGCATGATAAAATAAATAGGAGGAAAATGTCTCTACGCTTGCTGTAGCAGCCTCCCTTCCGCGGGAGCGCGGCAGACCCCGGCCTGGCGAGCCGGCGTTGGTGAATATTCCCTTTTCTTCAAGCTTTTCGGCAGTGAGACACTCTGRCTCTTGAGCTTCTGAAGCCCAACAGCCTCTTGGCAGTGCTGGACTAGGAGCAGCTCCTCCAGGCCAAGGAGCGGAAATCCTCCGGACCAAGGGTTGCTGGCTGCGTGTGCATGGGAATCTGCTATATTTGCATTTGTGGTGCCTTCTCAGAATGGGCTTTAAATGGTTTTTATTAAGAAGAGAATCTTTTTGTTCCTTTTTCTTCTTTTGAGGTATCAGCTCTGTGGTCCTTTTTGGATTGGAAGATTGTAAAGTGTTAACCCACCCAGGCAGTGCCCCATTTTGGCCAGAATACTATTAATCCCTTAAAAACCTTTTTTAATATTATTTAAATTTGAGGAGGTTTTATAGATGTTGTTTTTTTTCAAAGGCTTTTTAGTATTTTATTTTTACTTTTTATTTACAAAATCAGAAGTTTGAAGAGCAATAATAATTTATGTGTAAAAGCTGTGAACCAGACTCCAAATTTGCAGTCGATGAGCTTACTGAGACAGGGTTSCAGTGAGGATCATGAGCTGCTTGAAAGGACCCCCTGGGTGGCAGGGGCAGGGCTTTCTGCAGGGGTCTCTGAGAATATTGAAGTCCAGGTGACTTTTTTCCTCTCACACATGAGGACGTGAGAAATGTATAGAGCTTGCTTTCTGCCTGGCAGAAATACGAAGGGATTTCTTTTCTACTATTGATGAAATATCTGCTCATTTTTTCTTGTCCCTATCTCAATACCGCCACGCCGCTTTGATGGAAAGAGCTCTTGGAGCTGTTGAGCTCCTGTTCAAAAGGAGCCTGATACACCCAGGGATTGCAAAATGCCAAAATTTGGAAACCTGGCTGCGTATTCTCAAGGAAAGTGGCATATATTTTGTTTGATAAGAAACTGGATGGCATGCTATTTGCCATTTTTAATGCATCTAGATGAAACACATTCTCTGACATTTCCCTCACTAAACTCCGTGGCTTAATATTCAGCAATCTACCCTTCATTATATTAAATGCCTTTTAAAAAGTAACCGGAGCACTATTTGGAGAAGGCCCACTGGCATGCAAAATGGCCTCATCCCCATAAAAATGCAAATTAGCTCTCTGGAAGTATAGGCCTAGCTCGTTTGTATAGAAAATAAAGGGTTTCGCACAGAGCCCAGAGGAGCTTGGCTAGCAACAAGGTGTTCAGTGGCATCAGCGGCCCCGTACGTTACCGCGAAGATAATTTCTCAGCTGTTTCCTGAAGTTTCWTTCYTATTTTTAACCCTGAATTSCCAAGCTGATACGCAYGGGGAATACCATGGGCTTGGCTTGAAGGTGGGAACCGAACTCTCTTCCCTGATTTCTCCCGGATTTACTAGCCAGGCTGTTGCATGGAGAAGGGTGACTTGCTGCGTGAGCCCAGGGGCGCCCTGGAAGCGCTGCAGGAGAGCAGGGYGTTTCAGTCCTCGGCATTTCGTGTGTCCTCAGGGGACATCCCTGAGCTCCCAGCTCCCGCCTTTGAAGCTGCTCAAAGCCCGGGAAGACTCACAGTTTTTGCCATTGCCACATGCAGGCTGGATCACAGAAGCGGTCCCATGTGTCAGTGGCCATCACATCTGTCTGCGGGCTGCAACGCTGGTGTCTCAGCCCCAGTGAGGTCTCCCAGCCTCTCCCAGCGCATCGGGGCAGCATTTTCAACAACTATCAGGTCCTTTTCTACTTTTTTGAGACCTCATCCTAGAATGTGACTGTAACTTCTGGAAAACACATATCCATTCCTAGGCGCAGGTCAGAAAAAAACCAAGTGCATTGCAAGAATCTGGTGGTTTCCCAAGGAGCTCACCTGGGAAAGCAACGGATCCAAAAGGCCAACATGAAAACATCCAGCTTGTGTTTTTTTGCACAGCATTGCAGTGTTTTTCTTAGTGCTGTCAAAACAGRGAATTGGAATCAGACACAATTTTTCCAATTCCTGCCAAAGTGAAACCTCTCCATTTCTCTGAGACRATTCATTTATGCCAGAAATTCTTCCTTGCAGAAATCTGGGGTTGCTGTGGAGGAGGAATTGAGCTGAATTTCCAAACCTTTAGATGCTCCTGGCACTTCCCATAGCCCTTGGACATGACTGATCTGTGGAAGGAGCTGGGAGCACTTTGGTCCTTTTGAGGTCAGTTGTGAGTGTGTAATATGACATTTGACCAAACGCGGTGTACCGCGAAAATAAGTGCTATAGAAAAATTCACAGAACAGCAGTTTCATCCATTTTATTCACTCCTTCTGTTTTGTTTCCTCTTTTTTGGCGAGGCTTTCCCTCCGTGGTAGCAGTGTATGGGCAATGGCTGTAGTGGCACTGCTGAGAGCACTGCGCTGCTGGCTCATGTCCCCATGAGTGCTCAACGCCTGAATTTTGGGAGCTTTCAATGCAAACAATGCCTTAGTTTGTTCATTTGACAAATATGCATGTTTCCATTTACATATATTGTCTCTTTGAAATAGAAACTCGCTCTTAGGCTCTGCTTCTGCATCCTATGCACAGCAGGGTGTTTCCACTAYGGCGAGAGATGGGCTGGGAAAAATAGGAAAATAAAGCTTTACACCACATGGAGGTCCTGCTATCTTCAGTGAAGCTGATATTTTATATATATATATGTGTGTGTGTGTATCTACCTATATATGTATCTATAAATGTGTATTTACACACACACATATATATATAATACACACACATACATACAAGGCACAAAACGAACCCAAGTATAGGTGCTCAGTCACATTCATGACCATCTCGGTACCAGAAATTGTCTGAAACCAATGCCAAAAATCACACTGTTGGCAAAACCTTTTGGTCGTTTCTTCAGGCTGTTGGCAGTAATTCATCGATTACAGTATTTCGCATAAACCTTCTGATTTGCTGCTAGGAAAATTAGGTTATCAGTGTGTGACTTGKGGGGTTAGGCAGCCTTAAGCCTACAGATGCCACCTGGAGTATGTAGCTGAGGTGACACTGCTGTGGACAAGCCCAGCAGCCGAAATGGCTGGAAAGGGCAGAGCAGCATTTCAAAGACACAAATTGTTGCTTGCCGTCACTGCAAAATGGGCTGGAGGGTGGAYGGACCAGTACGGACCACTTCCACTGTGTCTTCCTACATCCTCTTTATGCCCCTGGCTGCACCCAGGTGATCTTCTCTTCTTAGCTTGTGCAGTCAGCAGAGAAATGCGGCACCCCAGCATCCTGCTCCAGCGCCGTGGCCCTCCAGCCTTTAYTTGCCGTGCCATTAAGGGAGAGGTGGGTATGCGGTAACCCTCCCTCAGCACTCWCATAACAGCCTTTCTGCTGTTGCATCCCATTTATACCTTTTCTTATCCCTTTTTGGGCATMATTTCAGCTAATATTCAACATCCTATGCCAGACTTTTCTCTCTGCTTGTGACTGTTTTACACACACAAACATTTCCTTTTATTTTTGCTTATTTCGTGCTGAGGCTCTGCGTCAGGCAGGAACCATCATGCCAAGGTGCCTGCCACAGTGATTGCCTGGGCTATGGGCCAGTTTTGGATCATGTTTTTGGAAGCACTTTAAGAACCACAATACCCAGAAGAGTATCACTGTGTCTTCACAGACAGATTGTACCCTGATTTTTAGGACCTCTAATCCTATCTGAATATCTAAAGTTTGGTTCCTATTTCCATAATCAAACATCTYTATGACTAGTCAGATCTTCAGAAAAGCTGGATACCCTGGAAAACCCAGTGAAGCAAATTTTGGACATCTGGCCCTGTCACTGAGCTCCTAAATGCCAACTGCCCGCAGTTTTGAAGTCCTAGCCAAGATATTGCTGTGGTAATGATCATAATGGTTATGAGAAAAACATGATAGTTATCGCATTAAGACTTCTTACACCAGGTTGACCATCAGCATCAGGAACCCCAAAGTGTATGCTAGCGTCGGCCTGGCTCGTCTGYGGTTGCTCCGGTGGAGTGCCAAGTCATGCCGTTTGGCTGCAGATAGCAAGATGAATTTTCTCACGGGGTTGTGTTCCTCAGAGTGCGTTGTTTAGGTCGTCTAGTCATGGCATTACTCAAGTTGGTCTTCATTTTCCTTCATCTGCTTTTATTTGCTTGAGGCAGATATCGCCAGGTATTTCAAAYCATTTTTTAGGACAATCCTGAGCTTGTTCGGTTCTGGGTTGCTTGTTTTAGTTGGTTTGCTTTGGACAGTAGAGTACAGAGCCTCCTCTGAACGCTGGTGGCACTGGTAGAGCAGAATGCAGCACGTAGCCCTCAGACACGGCCTTGGAGAGGGGGACAGGACAGAAGGGTGTCAGGAGCAGTGACGTCCAAATTTATTGTATTCACGGTTTTGGCCATTAAACTTCTCTCATGCTATTAGCTGGGATGCGTCTGGAGCCTTCTATTTAGAGAATAATTTTGTTCCTATCTTTGCTTCCATTGCTTTTCATCAATTTGTTAGGTGAAAAAAACGTCCTTTTTTTTGATGTTCTTGAGATCCATGCATATGATGAAATTGGCCTTTGTTTATGTGACTTTCATCATAAATGAACTCATGCAGCAAGTCTGTGACCCATCTTTCAGTGCTCTTTTCTGTTGTTTGGTTCAACTCCATTTTCAGACCTTTCATAGTTTAATGAGTAACCAGAAAGATCTAGCACTTGGCAGGTCTCTATCTCCGGTATCACAGTAGATAAAGCTAGCATATTTCAAAAAGTCAGGCTGAATCTGTTTCTCCTGTGTCTCTTCACAAAGCCAGCGGTATTTTTTAAATATGGCTTTAATTTTGGTGCTGCATCTTTCATTGTGTTCTCATCCACCCTTATCTGTAGAAACACACAACAAAAACCCAGAGCAAGAACAGCCCATTGTAGGCTTTGAAATGGATGGAGCAAAGCTGTAGGTMTATCCTTATGAAATCTGTATTTATTATTGAAAGCAGACTGAACAAAGACTTTAAAATGTGATGGGTAACACTGTGTGTGTGCTGAAACTGCAGAGCAAAATGTGGTCCTGCATCTTGCCCTGCAGTATTGCTGCTCCAGAGGTYTCAGCCCAGAAGCAGGTTAACTGTAGCCCCGTTGAGCCCACGGGGATGTGTTTGTCCTGCATGCTGCARTGCGTGGTGGAGGTACCCAAGCTGATTTTAAACAGTTTAACTCAGCACCCAGAAATGTGCAAAATGTACAGAAATGTCTGCAGTCAGTTAAATGAAAAATCCACCATCCTGTCTCTGGCAGGACCAGGAGTGATGTCCAATATGGGTCCATCCTTGGTAGGAAGGATTCTCTCAGCCTCCTGCTTTGGGGCTGGCTGCTGTGACAGCGTGGAGTCCAGCCTGGGTGAATTCATCCTGGTGGGAAGGAATGAGCTCACTGGGGCTGGTCTTTGAATTT